>CAAKHG010044470.1:0-13607 GCA_901007715.1 Dactylopterus volitans
CTAAGCTACATCGCTGCTCCCCCGCGCGATCGCATGCAAATGAGCTGGCCGAGACGTCGGCTACCTGCAGCGGAGCTGCAAGCGCCGAGCTGACCGGTGTCTGATGCGCATAATTCAAGCGCAAATAAACATGGCCTGCGGCCCGCGGCGCGGGAGAGCGGACGCATTTGAAAAAGCTGAGCGAGGCCTTGGCAGACGTTCCCGGTACCTGAAACAGGCAGAAGGTCTGAGATGTCGACGCCGTTTCTTGTAAACGCTTCCCGACGGGTGGAATGCAAAGTTCTGTGCCAGCGGTGGTGGATAATCCCGCCAAGCTCGCCAGACAGTTTATCAATACGACTGACAACAGTTTGGGAGTCTTCATATGGTTGCAATATTTCATGTCCTGCTGCCACGTTTTCCAGATTTGACTGGCCCAGGGTCTGTTTCAGAGGCCGTCCAGCGGGCTTATAAATGCGGGCTTTTTTTTCCCATTAAATAGCTACATGAGCCGCAGCATATCTATGCAAACATTCCCAGCATACCAATCAGTGTTGACACGGCCCACACGCACACATAATACAGTAGCTGCACTCATGAGTCCGCACACACACACACACACACACACTCTCGCCTCAAGGATCCACGTGTCTGCGAAGTGTTCCGAGTCTGGCCAATTAAAGCTGTGGGCATCAATCTGAAGTCAGATGGGTTTGATGTTTTATTAACCTGCCTGAGTCCTCGCAGAAAAATTGCAGGACATTAGTCCGGATCAAACCGCCCGGAGACAAATGCCGCTCACACGGACCCCGAGCATGTACTGACCGCTCGCATCGCTGAGAGCGGCGCGTGGTTTTTTTTTTTTAGGTTCATTTCAAAAAACACGTTTGTTTTTCGAACGCTGCGGCCTGGAATCAAAACACTTTCATGGACACGGTGTGTTTTGTCCTGTGTGACGGGACGCGAGGTTTGGCCGCACCGAACTCTGGAACACGTGTTTGTGACGTTTTTTTAACGAAACCATACCAATACAGATACCGACAATTTCTTTAACAGGTATTTAATCCGAAAAACTAATGGTTAAAAAAAAAAAAAAAGTTACACTTAAAGAGAAAAAACATGACATGAATCAGCTATTGAGAATTTTTCAGCAGTTTTATATATAAATGTATTTATTTATATCGCCTGTGTGATGAATGCGTCATTAATGGCTGATGCGTGTCATGTGATTTGCCTTGTGCAAATAATCCCTTCAAACATACACTCACAGTATATGTGTATACAGACAGTGTATACACACAAATGTACACACATGCATTTTTTTCTCACTGAAATAGCTCTATGTTTGGAAATGCTTCACACACACACACACACACGCTGCGCTGATAAGACACTGTGGACAAACTACAAACCAGCCAAACTTATTTTCTCTGTCAGTCGCTGTTGCTGCGGCTCTTTGTTTCTTCAAGGTAGCTACTTTATATGTCTTCCTCTATCTCTGCGCTCAGTTTGTCTCCCCCCCACCCTTATCAGCTCCATTCCACACCGGCCTCACCCTCTCCTCCCCCCCTCCCTCTACCCATCCCGCCACCTCCCCTCCCTTTGTTACTTCCCCTCTCTCCCTCCCTGTTTATTTTTACATCTCTTATGTTGCTCCGCTCATCCGTAACCTGACCCGTGCAGCGGGCAGCTGTCTATCTGCCAGTCAGGAGCCGCTCAGCCCTGCCCTAATATGTCGCCTGGCTGGCCGCTCCAGCGGCGGCCGGCTGGCTCGTATTATTAGAGCTACAGTAACAGTAGCGGGCTCGCGCTGCTGGAGGCCATCACGCCGCAGACACACTCGGAAAACAGCGCGCGGCGGAATGACAACGCGGAGGCGAGCGGGACGCGCTGGTGTTTTTTCGGCGTCATACGTGCAGAGGGTTCATCTAACTCTGCTCTGTTGACTCTGTCGCTCACAAACAGTGACACACACACACACACACGCACACAGTTGAATGCTTTTGTGTTGTGCGAACCAGGATAAGATATCGATTAAAAGACGATGTGGGCTCTTTAGTGGAAGGGTCGGTGGCAGTGATTGACGGGTCTCCAGCATAAATCAGATGGGGGTAAGGAGCGGAAAACAGTTACGCAGACAAACATGCTGCGTTTTAGCCACCTAGCCGCAATAATGACACATTTGACACACTGGCCGCTTCCTAGCTTCTTTCAACGGCACATTCATTCTGACTGAGAAAAAAAAAACAACAAAAGTTGTTCACATCAGAAGAAGAAGAAATGAATCTGAACTGGATGCTAACATTGTCCCGCGACTGCGGCGTGTGCACATGCGTGATTGTTCCGAGAGCCGAATTCATGCAAAGCGTTTTTCGCGTGTACGTGAGGGTCGGCGACAGGAAACAACTCTTCACAACCCTTAAACAACTTCCACCGTTATCAGCTTGCTAGAGCTCATTAGTGTAAGCTAGAAAGTATGACAGCTCCTCAAAACTGAAGCCCAAAGAGCTCAATTGCACC
This sequence comes from Dactylopterus volitans, assembly GCA_901007715.1. Taxonomy (NCBI): domain Eukaryota; kingdom Metazoa; phylum Chordata; class Actinopteri; order Syngnathiformes; family Dactylopteridae; genus Dactylopterus; species Dactylopterus volitans. Next base: position 2,500 of record CAAKHG010044470.1, read on the forward strand.
CTAGTGGCTGGTTGTTGTATAGCAAGAATACAGAAACAAACACCCCCCCCTTTAAAGACATGCAGTTACACATAATGATCGACTGAATTAATATAGCATAATATGACAATAAACGACGCAATCATAAGGTGCTAGAGTTGATGGTGTAAGCAGACTTTTCCATATCTCCGGGTTTCACCGTGGATCATCGAATCATTTTGCCATTTTGCGAGGTTGTGATTGGCGTTTACGCCAGGCTGATCCTCAAAGGTGCATTTGGAGTCTGGGATTTTATAAGCGTGTTTACGAAAGCAGCTCAGCCGGGATCTTTTACCATTCATTCATTCGTTCATTCATTCATTCATTCATTCATTCATTCATTCATTCATCACGGGTGGCTGGAGCCAATCTCGGCTGACCTTGTGAGAGCGGCTGTGACCGACTCTGTCGCCAGTCAGTCACTGAGCCCGCAGCATTCTCACTTTCACCTGCATGTCTTCGGTCTATATGAGGGAGCTGGAGGAAACCCACGCCGGCGTGGAAAAGCCCCAGCCGGCATGACGTGGGCTCCTGACCCAGATGAGGTGGCGCTGCTGACCGCTGAAACCACCGTGCTGCCATGGCAACCTCATAACTCACACATGATGATGACACTGTGTAAGATAAAGACCGGATGTACGAATGTGAGTGCAGGAATACCTTATATTTGTTCATACATGTAAATGATTATGGTCATGTCTGTATTTTATCATCAAATTTGCGAGCAAAAATAGACGGTGATAACAGGAAGTGAGGCGACAGTGTTGTCAATTTCATAAATCTGAACTGAAGAAACAGCCAAGAAAAACACGAGAGGGGCAAAATAGAAAATGAAATACTAAAAGATAGAGATTAAACAACAAAATGCTCAAAGAGAGATGATGCCTGTAAAACTACAAATAAGAAGTGCAGCATTAAAAGGGGAAAAAAACAACAACAATAAACACCAAATAAAATTATGTACCAGTGGAAAAAATATAGACGTGCATAAATTAGATACTATTTGAAAACAGGTTCAAGTATTTTTAAAGAGAAGTCACTTTCGAAAAAAAAAGTTACTGCTATGAACATAGTATTTGTATTATTCTCATTGAGTTGAAGAAAGGATGCGACAATCACACAACATGACCGACAATCCTCTTAACGCCGTAGTTTTCACATGACACAACCGGCTGCCTTGCATCCCCGCAGTTCACGCACCAGCTGATGAAGTGGCGATGGACCATCATCCAGTAGGGGGAGCCCCTGACGCTGTGAAGACCATGATGAGTCATGAAAAGACCCCAGAGTGAGACGGAAAATTGTTCAGTAAGCAATCACGAGCGCTGTGTGCAGGCGGCCGCCAACAAAGAAGACAAGCAGCATGAGTGAATTCAAGAATTAAGATGCACATACGGCGAGCATTTTCCTCCGGTGACATGTTCTGAGTCGTGCAGTCAGGTTAATCACAAAAAACAGGCGGGATTAATCGCCGTGAAATCACTATTTTAGGTCCTCGGCAACTCAAGGGACTGGCTCGCGCTCGCTTCAGCGGACCCAAAACATGTTCAGATTTCCATTTGAGAGTACTGTTCCAATGAGGTTGTCATGGATACTTCTTGGTGTCCAATGGTCTCCAGTAAAGAAATAAATGTAGCTTTCACAGCTTTTCAGTGTTACGTGATTGATGAATTCTTGTGATAATGATTCCTCTGAACGCGCCTGATCTCATCTGGATAATGAGGCCTCTGAAGCTCTGCGTCCTGCAGTTTGCGGACGTCCATTAACCAACGATTAGCACGAGTCACCTCAGTTGGTGTCGCATTGTTGGCAACATTCGGCCAGTGTTGTCTGGCGAACGCGGCTTTGGCCCGTCTCACCGCTAGCGTCTCGGCAAACACCTAAGCTGGCCCTTCAAACTTGTGGTGCTTCGGTGGAAGGTCGGCTCATCGCTGCAAAATGTGCAGACAACTTTCGTTTGATCCAAAACACGCTTTCATGTTCTTCAGCAGGTGTCCGTCTACATCGGGAGCACGGGAGGAACGTGAGGTAAAGCTTGTTCGTATGATTAATTCGTGTTAATTTAACATGACGGCGCTCAGTTTCGATGCTCCATTACCTATGGCCGTGTTTTTATGTGCTCTGATTGGCTGTCACGATGGAACCCCGAAACAGTCGACGCACAAGACTTCTTAGCGTCGATTTGAGGCTTTTTTTTCGGCGAGCTCCAAAACATACTGGTGAGCGGAGAAATCCGGACGCCAATGGTGTAGCGTGAGTGGAAGGAACCGACATACACACGCAACCGCGGACCACCCATGCTGCAGTGGTGTCGCCTCCCTCTTACATGTCTGCTTTTACACCATATCTTAGCCACCGTGGACCCCTCCCGCCTGTATCATATATTTATAGCTGCCGAGTCACATTCTCTCCGAAATGGACCCAAGCAAGCGAACATCCGGCCGAGTGGAAGCAGAGAAACGAGCCTCTGCAGTGGACTTTAATGAGCGCCGCAGTTAATAGTCATGCTAATCTCTACGCCGCTGCCGCCTCGATCCCCCCATTCATTCTGCTCATCTCGTGTGCTCCCTCTCTTTCCTCTATCGCTCTTGCTCTCCGCTCCACCCAGGATTTCTCCCTTTCACCCCTCCGCTTCTTGCTCATCCTCCGTGCTAGCGGTGCGCCGTCACAGACAGAAGGAAGGAAAGTGACGAGAGAGATGAAACGAAACATTCAAAGTGGGAGAACGAGTGCTTTGGCCCTCGGTCCATCTGTTCACCAATCAGGAAAGACTGGAGGGAGTAAACAAAGGAAGGAAGGGTGTGGGCAGGGGTAGTCAGAACATTAATGACAAGTGATTTGCCTGAAGGGGGTTGATTGTAATGTACGTTAACAGGGCAGCTCAAGGGCTTCATAAATAACAAAAGTCAGCTCTGACAGGGCGCATCATGGCATGTCGTGACATTGTTATCCAGTCAAACGTATAAACATTCAAATGAGCCCCGAAATGGCTTTTCACTCGCGTTTAAAAGGATTTCCGTGTTGTCTAACAGCAGCCGCCGACGCGCTGGCGCGAATTCACGCTGACTGCAGGTGATGGCGTGAAGCGAGCCGCGGTTTTAAAGTAACAGCTTGAATCTAAGCATTGCGCCGCGTCAATAAGCAAAGACGAAGCAGCCATCCATTTGGGTCATTTCATGTTGTGAATTGATACAAAGGTAAAAATGCTTCACAAACCAACTAGGCATTTGGTATTAATTCCTTTTAAAATATACAGATACTTTAATACAAAACACGTTTCAGCAGTTTTTTTGTCATGTTTGTGCCTAAACACCCATGAAACGTCACCATCCCATGTGGCGTGACGCCAGCAGGTGTCACGTGTGAGGCGAGCGTGCTGCTGTGAACAGTCCAGAGTGGAAAAGATGTGTCACTCTTTCACGTTGGCTTAAGAAAATTAGTAAATCTTAGAGTACAATTAAAATGAAAAAAAATGTCAGATATAATGTTTCTATTTCTAAAGAGATTTTTGAATGAAAAGAAATTTCTTAGAACATATTGAAACATGCAACAATATGCACATGTTTTATGCTGTTGGTATTACATTTTATTACTTAATAATACCATTTATGTTCATTATTTTTGTAGTAAATTTGTTACTGATGGCAAATGTGTTTAATGAAATTGACCTTTTAAAAGAAACCATGTGCCCATCTAAGCAATGATTAGTGATAATATTGTTAAAATTGTAAGTAAAAGTATCAGCATTGTAAATCGCCCATCACTATTCTATGATTCTTCACATTTGATGCCTCGTTTTGCACATAGCCTCTGCAGGAGTAGAGTATCTTTGGTAAAGGATATTTCACGCTTAGGTGTGAATTAAAGGGAAATGCTGTGGCAGACATTGGTACACTGGTCAGCCATAACATTATGACCGCTGACAAGTGAACTGAATATCAGTGATTATCTGGTTACCATGGCACCTGTCATTCTGAGGGATGTATTAGGAAGCAAGTCAACATTTTGTCCTCAAAGTTGATACCCTAGAGGCAGCAAAAATGGGCGAGTGTAAGGATTTGACAAATTGTGATGTCGAAATGACTGGGTAAAAACATCTCCAGAACCGTGGAGATGTAGGGGGTCCTGGTCTTCAGTGGTCAGGACCTATCAAAAGTGGTCCAAGGGAGGAAAAATGGCGGTAGGGTCATCAGCTGCCAAGGCTCATTGATGCATGTGGGGAGTGAAGGCTGAGATGTGTGGTCCGATCCAACAGACCAGCTACTGCAGCTCAAATTACTGAAAAAGTTCATGCTTGTTCTGATAGAAAGGTGTCAGGATACACAGTCAGGGCAGTTTGTTGTGTGTGAGGCTGCTTGGCTGCAGACCAGTCAGGGTGCCCATGCTGACCCCCGTCCACTAGTGCAAGCACCAACAATGGACACGTGAGCATCAGAACTGGACCATTAGGCAATGGAAGAAAGCGATCTGCTCTGATGAATCACATTTTCTGTGACATCACGAGGATGGTCAGGTGTGTGTGTGTCGCTTACGTGGGGAACACACCGCACCAGGATGCATTATGGGAAGAAGGTGAGGCGGCGGAGGCAGCATGAGGCTTTGGGCAATGTTCTGCTGGGGAACCTTGAGCCCTGCCACTCATGTCGGTGTTCCTTTGACACCTACCTGAGAATTGTTATAGACCATGTCGACCCTTTCAGATAGGCCTTGTTCAGCAAGATAATGCTCCCTGCCACAAAGCAAAAATGGTTCAGGAATGGAACACAACAACCAGTTCAAGATGTTGTCATGGCGCCCAAATTGCTTAGATCTCAATCCACCGAGTATCTGCGGGATTTACTGGACAAACAGGTTAGATCCATGAGGGTTCCATCTCGCAACTTCCAGGACTTAAAGGATCTGCTGCGAACATCTTGGTGCCAGCTCCCACAGCACATCTTCAGGGGACGAGTGGAATCTAGACCACGATGGGTCGGGACTGTTTTGGCAGCAAAATGGCGACCCACACAATATAAGGCAGATGGTCATAATGTCATGGCTTATCGGCATATATGGCATCGCTACATCAATAAAACAATATTAATTATACAGTTGCCTTAAAAGAATAAAAACAATCAGAGTAGCCGTCGCTTCCCTTTCCAATGTATGTCTTGACAGCCATAGCGTCACATAACATAAATGAACTAGCACAGAAATGTCACCCCCCCTCCTTCTCTCTCTCCCCTTGCAGGACCAGAAAGAGACGAGTCAGAGAGGAAGAACACATTTATGACATTTGTTGGAGGCTTAAATCCAAAGTGTCTCACACTAATAATACTGTCACTGCGCTCATTGGCGCTCCGAAGCCTGGCGCTGCCGGCTCTCCCCGCTAAGCTCCTCCATCCTTGTCTTCTCATCAGAATCAGCAACTCTCCAGCATTTGTTGTTTCCACAGAAGAAAGCAGCCCAATTACTGGCCTGAGCTCATCCTCCTGGAACAGACCCAACATTCAACTTTAATCTCCCAAGAAATCAGCGCCAGCAGTTGAAACCGATATTGCTCTTTAAAGCCTGCAGCCCTCAGCGTAACCTCGGCTTTAATGGGTGGCGAGTGTGGACAGCTGGAGGGATTTGGTGCTCGCTCTGAATGGTTATAGTCTGCTGGGGAGAGATCCGTCTCTCTGATGAGGCTAAACGAGGTTCCTATTACAATAAAACATGTTAAATAGCGCTGACTACCAAATAAATGAGGCCATATGGATTGATTTTAGCCGCATCGCTTTCGACCTTCATACGAATATAAGCAGTGAGAAGAGGAGGGGCCGGCGACGCTCAGGGGAGTGGTCAACATTTGAAAACAGCGCATCTCCACCGTCTAGATGTGATGGACTTCAAATGACTTGTTACTTTACAATATTACTATCTGCACAGATCCTGTTTGCAGTATTTCTATATTTTCTCCACAAAAGGACTTTTCCTTTGAAACAAAAATTGGGACACCAAACTCTTCAGTTTTACTTCCTGTGTAAATGCAAACGCAAGTGTTGAAACCCGGCATTGATCTCACGCCTCCCACTCCCAGATATAGTAGACATGTGAAAATGTCTGAAGTGGTCCATTGATAAGCTAACTTGTGGTTTGCTCTTTTAGCTCTGAATGGGCACGAGAACCTGTGTATCTCGAGGGATGTGGTCTGCTCATTGCAGCAGTTGAGTGTAACTTTAGAACCTTAGGAAGGCATGGCAGTTCTGCTCATGCAGGATAAGGCATCCATTGGTTCTTTATAAGAACTAATAACGTAAATATGCTTATAATATACATGCTAATAATATTTTTTTTTTTCTGATTTCTGGAGTGATAGCCATTGTTGAGATCAGAATCAGAATACTTTATTGAGCCCCCGGGGGGAAAATTCTTTCAGTACAGATGCTCAATGCAAGAGTACAAGCATAAAGATAAGTAAAAGAGGTAAGAAGCATAATAGCTCTAAATAGGAAACAACAATAAATAAATAGATACATGAGCATACATAGTATGCAGAAAGAATATGCAATATGCATAATATGTATTGCGGTAAGTCCAGTCTGCTGGATCAGAGTATCCGGCACTCGGAAGGAGGAGTTATAAAGTTCGATGGCCACAGACAGAGGTGACTTCCTGCATTTTGGCAGAATGAGATGGGAGATTACGAACCTGGTCGGTTTGGACAGATCTTCCCATAAGCAGCCCATTCTGCTCTCGGCAGAGGCGCTTATCTTCATCATCTCCTCACTTCTTGGAGGTCCAAGCGTCTTCGTGGCTTCCGTTGTCTCTGGCTGTCAGCATCGTGTTTAATGGCGCGAACCCTCTCCAGGTACTGCCCGTGTTCCTTCTGCTCCCGTGTACGATGCACTTCCCCATTATGTTAGTGTCCTTTTCCGTGATAAACTCAGAGTGGTGGACAACCACGCTAGAAAAACCAGTCAAATCTTCTTTGTCCTGTTTAAACAACTTCACATTCAGTCTGGCAAAGACAGAGACAAGCGCTGCTGACTAGGCGTGATTTTTTTTCTTTTTTTTTTTTTTGGTCAGCGCCTGGCCTGACTAAATCTCCATAAATCCAGGTTAATTGCAACAGCTGATTGCCCATATCGACATGTTTGATTGGACCTCGCAGCGAGCGAGAGAGATGATGGACAGTCGTCTCTTCGACTTTGCTGTCAAACAGCCAACTTGGCAGACAACAGACACACTAACTCTGCCAACTGTCAAGCCGTTTAACCTCAGTTAAACTCTTTACAATCACGCCACCCACGGCAGAACGACTGCACAGAAGTTACTCATATCACCGTTTTTATTGATTCTGTTCAATTTAATTCAGTGTTATACGCGCGGCGCTAAATCACAGCAGACGCTCTTCATATAAGAGCAGGTCAGGACCAGCTGTTCAAAGTTTCTCCCTTTAATGGAAGGAACCTCAAGCAGAACCAGACCCAAGGTGGGTGGAGGCATCTGCCTCTGACCAGCTGGGTTGGTACAATGAAGCGTAACGTTTCCTTTCCTGGGCGTCTGTGACTAACAGTCGGATGTGTCATGGAAGTTTAGCTTTTCTGATTTTTGTCTGGTGCTTGACCGTTTCCTTTCCAGTTATCTATCGCAGCTTCACTTGGATGGTGTTGATGCATTTTGCGTTAAAAACTTTCACAACCAAATGGATATTCAACTCCTTTGTGAGCAGTCGACCGTTTGAAGGCAAAGAAGTACCAGACATGAAGCGCCTTTGAACGCACCTCTAAACATTTGTGTCATTCACCAACAATATAGAATAAAACTATTTGCTAGTTTGTGGCGACAGTTTTGCACTCAGAATTGAAAGGTTATGAGGCAAAGAGTTACTGTTGTCATGACAACAAGTAATTCTAGTCCCCTTTACATCCAAAGTGGTTAGTTGAAGCAAGTTACTCGGCGTGTGAAGGCTATGCCTCCATCGCTATTACTGGTCACAAAGTATTAAAATTAATCTCCACATCATCTTTCTTGATCATCTTAAGTTCCATTTTTTTACTGTTTCCTCTCATTTCATCCCTAAATGTTGTTTTTTTTTTTCCAAATAGATGAATGAAATGTTCCATCAGCTATTGCTTCCTAACGTTATGTTCATGTTGCTATGCTTACAGGTCGCTATGGTTATTGGCTATGGGCGCGTTACATGGCTTTGCAAGGCCAATCACAAGAGTATTGAGCCACAATATGAAAACTATCTTTCGTTCCACTTCTTTTTTTTCACATGAAGATGAATATTTGTTGTAATTTAACATACATTTTCCCATGTTCATGAAATTGAATTTTTTTCCAAGAGAAAACAGCAATCCCATTACTGCTCCAGGCTCACAGTTTGGGACGAGGAGAAAAAAGTCCGCCTCAGGGGGGGGAGTGAATCCATTTTCCCTTTTTACTCAGCGTCTTCTTAAAATCGAGTGAAGCCGAATGTCTCTTAACATCTTCTTATCCTTGTTTACAACCTTAATTACCGCTGCTGTCGGCCGCGCGCGAGCTCCCCGCAGTGTGCCGAGGATTCAGGCCGTCACATTGGGAGAAATGGAGGCGTGCGGGGGAGGAGGCTGAGGAAGATGTTGTGGCGTTGGGAGGGCAGCTGGAACGGACATGGATGAGTCAGGGTCAGGGTCCAGGCACCGCCCACAGGCTGAATGTGTGTGTGTGGGTGTGCTTGTGCTTGTGCATGTGTACCACATGTGCATGAATGTCCTCTCAAAGCATTTACGCTTGGCGACGGGAGCTCAGGTATTTTCTACAGATATGAAGAGAACCAATTACTCGCAGCTTATTAAAAATACTCCCTTGGGGACTGTGATTCAGTATCATACAGACCGAGTTTATTTCAGTGCCTCTTGTGAGGTTTTAGACATTGCAGCTGCCTGAAACAGCGCTGGCAGCTCTTCACAGACAGAACCACATCATTAACGCTGAGGACATACTTAGGTTATGGTTTCACTCACACCTGTTTATGCGTTAGCAGAAATTTCACCATTGGAGGACGAGAAAGTGGAGCTGTCACTTTCTTTCTTTTTTTTTCTAACACTATGTCTAATGGGGGCGCGACATGGTGGTGCGGTGGTTAGCACTGTTGCCTCATAGCAAGAAGGTCGCAGGTTCGATTCCTGGCTCCCACCCATGCTGAGGTTAATTGGCTACTCTAAATTGCCCGTAGGTGCGAGTGGTTGTCTCTCCTTCACGTGGCCCAGCGATGAGCTGGCGACTCGTCCAGGTTGTTCCCCACCGTACGCCCCTTGTCAGCAGGGATCAACTCCACCACAACCGCGACCCGCAACCGGAATAAGCTGAAGACGATGAGATGAGATGAGACGTTTAATGCAATGAGACATCTGCAATCTACAGAGAGTGTCTGAGGTTTAAATTCCAGTGTTGGGCATGTTACTTTAAAAAAGTAATTAGTTACAGTTACAAGATACTTCTCACAAAAAAAAATAACCAAGCATGATAAAGTAACTCGTTACCAGGGAAAGTAACTTACATTTTTTAACGTTCAAATATGTCAAAGAATTTGGACCTCCACCCTTTTTACTGGAACTTTAAACTCAACTGTATGTTCAATCATTTACAATAAAACTGAATATTAAATATGTTTAATTCATGAAAACGACACAGAGAATAAACAGAAATCTCATCTACAGTATTTTAATGTTGCTGTGGGACAATGTGAGACAAACTGACATGGAGAAACACTTTGTTCCTGTCGTAATGTGTTTCATGTTTACGTTCTTGCCTTTTATCTAAATGAGGGAAAAGTCACGTCCGTACGTCCATTTAAAAACGTCACCTTTAAGTTATCCGGGCTCGCCATTGGCTGTGTGCGTCAGTCTGGGTTATTTTTGATGGGTGTGCAAGTCTGTGTGTGTGCGCGCGCGCATGTGTGTGTGAACATCCGCCCAACTCTGCCTCTGGTTCGCTTACCATGAAATTTTATTTCTTGCTTAGCTAATCATAATCGCTTGTGCGGCTGCGCCGCCCCCGCCCTTCCCTCCTCCGTGGCGAAGAGAACCCGGTCGGATCACTGGGGTGAAAGCAACGTCACTGAGTTTAGTAAAAGTAGTGCGCCGCGTTTCGTTGTCAGTAACGGCGCGTTTGTGGTGATGGAAAGAGCAAAGGTTGTAATTGCTCGTAACTGAAAGAAGTAACACCGTTATGAATGGTGTTCGTTTGTGATGTCGCTATTCCCATCACTGTTAAATTCTAAGTGGCATGAAGTTGATAAGAATAAGTATCTCGGTGTTTGGTTCATAAAAACTGTGTTAATTATATTTTACATAAAGGTCTGACAGTGTTTTACATCCATCTGACACGCCTGCCTTCTTCTCGTTGACTGTGATTCCTATTTGCATGTCATCTCTCCACTCATCGCTGCATACAAATGGCCGACTTCAATTCAATTATCTCCCGTTTACAAAGGGTCTTCCCTTTTTTTCCTGTTTACGAAAGCATCTTCTACCTTTAACTTTATTCCCCTGTCCCTCATTTTCAAACGACAATATTGGCATAATTGCTTTCAAGCTCCATCGGACTGCAAGAATCTACCTGTTCAGATCTGTTTAATATACATATTTCTGTTTGAACGTGCTCTGAATTGTTAACGCACTTTCTTTACTTTTATGTTATCACCGATAGTGGAACATACCCGCTTCTGTTTGGGCATAGTTCATCTTTGTTGTACCACTTTGATACGGTTCACATTGTGTTCATTCATGAATCTATGTGCTTTATATTTGCCTGTCTATCTATTTATCTATCTATCTATCTATCTATCTATCTATCTATCTATCTATCTATCTATCTATCTATCTATCTATCTATCTATCTATCTATCTATCTATCTATCTATCTATCTATCTATCTCTGTGCTGGTCAGCTTACTTCACTCCACTATTATTGTGCAACTGGCACCGGCCCTTTTTTCCCCATTAGTGCAATTAGAGAATTCAAAAACGAAAAAAGTCCATCGCTTTGACGTCGCGCACACGACAGGCGTTTGCCCCTCGATGTGTTTGCCATATTTTCCGGCCGCCCGTGTGGACAAACGCAAACAAAGTGAGTAA
>CAAKHG010044474.1:0-12038 GCA_901007715.1 Dactylopterus volitans
GGGTTGGGGGGTGGGAGAACACCACCAGAGAAGTGGGGTGTTCACCTCTATTATAAGTAACAAGGAAATGCTAATGTCCCGCCTGAGGGGCGGCTGGCTTTTCCACATGCAGGATGGAGAGAGTTCTCATTGCTGTTTTTGTGTTAGTGTAAAATGGAAAGGCTAACTAGCTTTGGCGCTGATCACGTGGTTTCAGCTCTCTCCCAATGTTCTTCTGACCCTCACTACAGTTTTGAAACCAAAGGGGCTCAATATCCCATGATCCTCCACAGCTGCGCCAAAATCATTTCCTGTGTGAAGGCCAACAGCATCTCCATTCTTCTCCGGTCTCTTCTCTCCATGCTCCTCTCCCCCAGCTCCCTCTCTCCGTCCAAGCCCGAGGCTAGATCACTTTCACAGGAGCAAAATCAGGAACCTCACAAAGATACCTTGTCAGTGAGGAACTCACTGCCAACCAGTGCTGGGCACATTACTGTGAATAAGAAATGAGTTGTACTTACTTGTTACCTCTCCCAAAAACTAGCTGTGTTAGTAACTATATTATGATATGTCATGATAAAAGTAACTAGTTACCAGGGAAAGTAAAGACTGTGTTACATTTTTAAATGTTAAAATATGTCAAAGAATGGCATTCTTCACCAGCCACACATACACAATTCGAATTAGCCTTCATCACAACCGCTGAGAGCACCTGAAATCTCCCACATAAACACATCTCCTTTGTCTGACCTTCAATGTCAGTTTTACACACACACACACACACAGGCGCGCGCGCGCACACACACACACACACCCACCGTGTTCCTCTCAATCACGCACAGAAAGGCACAAAAAAACACACACAGCCTCTCTTTTAATTCTGCTGCCTAATTAAGATTCCAAAACATATTCTAGGTTGTTCTCTTGTTAATATGGGTGTAAATAAAAGATCTGAATATACATGCTGGTGTATTCGCAAAACTCCATAACCCTCAGCTTTACTCTGGTTTTGGTCAATTGGGTTGCAGATGTGTATTTAATTATTAATCAGATTTTGAAATAGATAGCTTATAATATTTAATGGAAATTAATGAGACAGATATGAGGCTAGATCACTTAGTTGAGTACCATTTCCCTTTCAAAAGTGGTTGCGCCGAAATGAACTTTTTAATGTGCATTACCATTAATATATTTAACGTTTAATATTTTGCATATTGTAGACTCTTAATGGATTCTATCTGTCACACTGCCAATCTTTTTTGTTGTTCATAAGCCACATCCATCCAATACTGACACTGCACCGCAACTTGAAAAATAATTCGAATGGGTAGTTCAGAATAAGACTGGTGGAAGACAGCCACCAAGGCATTTTTTATTTTTTTATTTTTATTATTAAAAATTAGCAAAACCACACTAATTTGAATTGATTTCCAATTGCAGCAAAACATGTTTTTGGTGAGATAAAGTGGCACCTCTGCCGCCGCTCTCTCTCCTGATCTGACCTCTGCAGTATGATTAGCCACCGTGGGATCTCATCAGAGCCCGGCTATTGATTGCAGATCAGCTTAATGAAGGTGACATTTCAACCCCGCCATTCCTGCCCATGTCACACTTCCCCCGGGGGGACAACGCTGATGTGGAGAATCGGGAAGTATTTGATGGATCTGATGAGCTGACCAATTCTGCCCTGTACCCCGGTGTTGTGTATCGTATAAGAGTTTAAGTGAGCATCTTAGCAAAAAAATGGTTATGGGGGTGAAAAAAAAAAAGTGCGCACAGAAAACTTTAAGCAGCAGCCCAATGGTTTGAAACATCGTATATGAAAAAACATGTCATCTTCTATTACTGATGCAGGCCTCCTTTGGGCTGATACATCAGCAGCGGCGTGCAGCGTTTCAAACTGTCCCTGTTTTGTGTCTAAATTAAAATGATCCAAGTAAATAGTGGGGATGGTGTATGACTCATTGAAGAAGATCTGACTGATTCAACATTTAAATTAGTTCACATCACTTAGATGTTCTGTTTTAGTTAAATATTTCAAACGAAAATGATCTTTTATCACTTAAGTGCATTGATGCTTATTTTGAATATTTGAGACATTGAAATTCAATGAGCTAAGAAGGCACAAAGTCAGTACAGTTTTTAAGCAACCGGATCAAAGATGTCGAGGACGACTGAAACAGATTTGATGGATGAAGAAATAAATGGCTAATGTGTAGTTTTCTGAGGAAAGGTGTTGATTTTTCTGTGCCATAATACCAAAGATATAGTTTCAGTTTGTCATAAATTACCAGCTTCTATCAGACGTGAAGTTAAGTAGAAGTAAAAAGTAACCTGAAATGAAAACAATGAAATACCTCAACACTGTGTTTCGGTCAGTAAGTGAAGGTCCCACTGTCCCGCTCCCCAGCTCTTTGGTGACTGTGACGATTACATCATCAGCAGGTTGTTGTTTGAGGCTGAAAAAAAAAATAGTTTCAAAAAATGTGGCACATCAAAATCAACCACATATGTATTCATTTGATTGGCCAAGTTATCTGTCCACACACACACTCTAAGGACAACAGGTGTCTGGTAAGAGGTAATACACAGCTCCAGCAACACAGAATGCACAGCATCACCAGGGGAGGCGAGCTGACAACAGCCGGCATCAGACTGTTGATTCGACCTGAACGCTGTGACATCTTCTTCTGGATTTGCTGCCTCAGGATACCAATCGGTCGCCGAGGTGCGAAATGGCATTGTAAGATGAGGACAGTTGGACAAACCAATCAGCAAATGGACTCCACATAGCTAATTAGCGTAGATTCAGAAAATATTCATACCCAAGGAAAATGCGGGGAGACCTGCAGCTTAATCTGAGCAAATAAAGTGTCAGGCAGTGCAAGAGGGGAAATTTAAAGTTTAGTGACTGGTTTAGAACTGTGTTTGTTTTGTTTGACTTACAGCTTCTTATAGTAACTTAGCTTCAAAATATTCATTGTCCAAGTATAAATCTGAAAATAGGTATATAAGTATATACGTCAATTGTAGGAAAGGGCTTGCAAGACATTTTAATCTCTTAACACTGGCACATAAAATGCATTATTATTGCTAGTTTTTGTGTGTGCATATGTGTGTGTATGTGTGTGTGTGCGCGTGTGCATTGCCTAATCACACCTGAGTGTCCGGCATTACAAAATTTCCAGCAGAGTGGTTTTAAAATAATTACGTTACATTAACTTCAGTGAAGTAATTTGACCACTTAATCATATCAAAGCCATTGAATTAAAATATTGTGATTAAGGCGAAAGGACAAAGCATCCATGTCGTGTGCACGAAAGCAAATCAGTTAGTCAAACTATGTATAATTATTTCATTGGCTTCTCTCAATAACCTGTGAAAATCTGTGCAGATTGTTACCTTACTGTTTTTTTTTTTTTGTATTATTCTTGAGAGAATATGTTTCAATCCATCATTTTGAAAGCCTCCTCTCCATATGTCCATTGACTGCATTGTTCTTTTTTTTATTTTTATTTTCTCTTCTATTGACTGCCTGTACCCATATGGTTGATAAGCGCAAGAGACATCAAGTGGCGCGCGTGTGTTTGTGTGTGTGTGTAAAATCTGCTTGGCCATGACGAGCACAGTTCTTTGGTGCAGGCCTGCGTTTATGGTAATTCTGTTCTCAGTTGCCCCGCAGCACAATTCAAAACAATAATTGGTCCCAGACTGCAAAAAAGATTTGACAATCTGAACTTTCATTACCATTATTGTTTGTCGTTACCTCAAGTTAACAATATGTGTGCGTGTAACGCTGCCAGATTTGTTGTGTGTATTGTTGGTGCCACTGATCCATTTTAAAAACTGCGCTTTTAATTAGCTCCTTTTAATTTGACCTTGGAGCTCAGTTAAAGAGTGCATTTAAAATCTACTGGGCTCCTGCTACCTGATGGGCTCTTGATATGACACGTGGAATGTCTCTTTACGAGCTGACACTCGCTCACGTCACATTAAACACTGGTTTTGCCCACATATAAAGCACATATGCTGAACAGGTCAAAGCAGAGGACTCGGAATATGGTGTAATACAACTTTAGTACCAGATATTTATGGGCCAGTGGTAAAAAATATGTCTGCTCCTGATTCATGCTTTTTCGCAGTTTATGAATTCGTTAAACAAGTGCACAGCGTATCATGTGACATCATGATGTCACGCGACAGTTTTTCAAACCAATTTTAACAATAGTAATTTTATTTTCAATTACTTTTTTGTTGTTGTTGTAGCATTATTGTTAACGGGTTGAACTGTACGTTGCAACGTAATGGCCTGCTATTTTTGTTTGGTGAGAGGAAGACTGTGATGTTGGTATATGGCTCGGGTTTATTTGGTTATCTATGAGTCTTCATCTGTCAGTTGGAATAATGGCCATTATGTTTGTCGTGATAGGCATGCGGATGTTAATGATGTCCAAAAAAGGATTTGAAATAGATAGATTTGTGGCAGAATCTCCCTGCTCTACCTTCTCCACTGACCTTCGTTTACGTTCAAATTTCTCTCCCGTGGCCACAGTAATTATGATCTGGGCAATGGAAGAAATCACGTGTTGTCCATATAGGAAGTCTGTGTAGGAAGGAAGTCAGGGTAAAACCTCCAACATGCTGTGTAATTAAGATATACAATATTCCTGATGACTGGGTGCGATCCCACTGGATGGGCAGGCAGACCTTAATTGCTGTGATCGAAATTTCTGGGCCTAAAGATGGATGAAAATCACAAATAAAATGGCAAAATTAAAAAAAAAAGGATGAGGGAAAAAAACTATATGCTGATTGCACCACCACAGACAGACACTACAAACAGATTCGCGGGATTCTGGAAACTGCATGTGCATTTATATATCTTCAAGCTTCAGACCTGCAGATAAACTCTAAATGCATGTTTATTGTCCCGTCTTTGCAACCTAAATGTGCCACTTCATTGAGACTCAGGGCTGATTTACGAGGAACCACGCGGATTCTCCTCTTTTATGAGGCTCCGGGCCCTGAGTAAGGAAAGGGAGGCTCGAGCGCAGGAATCAAACCCTGCATCCAGCGGAGATGTCTATGAGCCGCTGAATCAAATCTTAAGGAGCACGTATGTTAATTTCCTATTCGGCTGAAAGGAAGTTTTTGACGGTGCAGGTGAGTCAAAATGTCAGTACGTTCTTCCAACCCTGCGGTGACGAGGCTGTCTCATAGCTCCAGACTGCAGATTCCCCGATGCTGCGTGCTCACTGCAGACGTTTAATCAGCCGCGGAGGAGTCCACTGCAAGCAGTCGTTCACAACCCAAACAACCCACAAATGAAAATTTCTGCGACCATAAATCAGTTTAAAACACCCGCGTGTCGCCATTGCCAAGCACATTCAGCCTTTTCATTATCAACTTCATTTCGCTGAGAAACTGCGAATAGCTACGGCAGCACGAGTTGCATATCATTAAAACAGATTTTCACCAGAATTGTGGTTCCGTTTTTGGTAACGTTCATTTTTTAGCAATATGAGTGGAGATGTTCCAGTTGGACTTAAACTTAAGTCAAAACAGCTTTTTTTATTTTATTCAGTTCAGACATACCTTTGGTTGAGATTTGTCTATTTTCGCAAGGTTTAACATGTACTGCGTGAGCATAATTGTCAAATTATTTCAAACAGAAAGCAAATGAATCTGTCATTTCTTAAAGACAAAATAAATGCAAAATAAATAGCTAATTTGAGAGCTACTCTGATGTATGACGCCTGTATGGGAGGTTGTGTATTTTATATAATTTCAATCTAGAAAACGTAAAAAAAGGCTCAATTCAAATAAAAGGTAGGCTTTTGGTCAAGTCTGCGTGTGTCTCTTTGCTCTGACTCTTGACTATAAAAGGTTGACATCTTTTACAAACGCCATTTCCAAAGGTTTTGTTTTGTCATGTGTCAGCGTTATTGGTTAAGGTCTAGTTAGGCTAACAGAAAGATCATAGTTTGTGTTAAAATCCACTTTTCAAGGCTGCACATGACTGCTGGTCGAAGCTCTGTCCATAAATGTTAATGTAAATAATTCTCAGAAAAAAATTTCACAATACATACAGTATTAGTGATTTTGTAGAGGAATAAACATACAGTATAAGTGATTTTGTAGAGGAATAATTGCCAACATTTTGGCTGGAAAAAAACACGGCTCAATTAAACTGACATCACTAATGTTTTTCTGCTTGTAAAAAAAAAAAAAAAAAAAAATCTCATAAATTGCACAGTTGTCAAAAACTACTCAAGCTTTTCATTAGAATTTTTTTTCATCATAACATTAGTGGCTTTATTGGTTTTATGGACTGATGAGGGACGACAAGAAGAATAAGGGACCTCTTCTTACAGGTGAAATTAACAAAACGAGCCTGGTGCACCATCGCTGCGTTTTACTGCGTGAGGAAAGAGCTTCATATTGTCTTGTTAGGAGCACTATCGGCTTTAATGGCACTCATTACGGGGAGAGACACAGACTGGAGGATGGAAAGGCACTGGTTAGTTCACCATGGCTCTAATGACGCTAATTCACATTGTTCAAGTGATTACACCCCTTTTGTGAGAGACAGTGAGGCAAGAAGGGAGGGAGGGAGAGAGAGAGAAAGAGAGCGGGGTAAAAGGAACATCAGCGGGGAGTGCAATGCTACAGAAAGCGTGTTAAAATGCTGGAAGTGTCAGACTGAATACATCATTTATCAGGATTATTGGGAGAATTACCCTGCACACTTTTTTAGTCACACACAGTATACATATAAAGCTATAAAATGGCCACTGGTGTGTGTGCCAGACTCATACGAGAATTCTAAAATTTTTCAGGGAGTGTCAAGGCGTCAGCAAACACTTTAAGGTCCCCATGCGCCATATTAGTGTTTGCATTTGCATGCATTTAGGTCTGTGTGTGTGTGTGTGTGTTTGGTTGTCCCAGTGTATGTGGCGTCAATGTGTATCACATTACCTCTCTTGTGCTGGTGATAAACAGCAATTCAGACTGTAAATGCTGTTCATTTCCTTCCCAGCAGGCCATCTGATATCGGCTCGTTAGAACTGCATCTAAAGTTGTTATCGACACGAGAGAGAAAGGGAGAGAGAGAAGAGAAGCCTGAAACATCCTTAAATCTGTGCAGGAATGCTCGGCAAATTAACCTCCATATGCGTCATAAGTATCTCCTTGATTATCACCTGTGGAGCGCTGCCTTTGAAGCCCGTTTTGTGAATGACAGCGGGCTGGCTCAAACTGTTACCTTGGCAACCGGTCATTGTTGTGTGGCATCAGCTGAGACGCGGCGGTCGGGCGGGGAGGACGTGATTAATTACTGGCAAGATCCACCTGTGATTTCCATTCCCACTGCTGGTCCCGCTTACCTGTTGTCCGCTGCGGTGCGGCGTGCTGCTCACCTGCCCTTTATTTGGCAACATTGATGATTTACATGGAATGAGTTTGTTTTGACATTTTATTACACTGTTTCTGTCTTATCAATCTGTGCTGTGTGGAATACGGGACTCCTGCTGTCGGGTTATTAGGAAGCAGACGGTCCCCCAGAGGACCCAATCCTTGAAGTTCCCCCGATACTTTAGCCCCTTTGGTTATGGAAAGAGGTATGCAGTTTGGAATCATGTGTAGAAATGATGACAAATTCTTTAGATTTTTTTAATTTGAGTGATATTTCTAGCAATGTTTTTATAAATATTTGTAGGAATTTTAACAATAACAATTTTTGGTTGCTTAATTTTTAGTTAATTGCACTTTTGGGATTTATGTAATTTGTGCTATTACTGTCCATTTAATTTTTCTTTGTAAAGGTGTTCATGAAACTTTTTGCTTGTGTATTTGAGCTAATTTTGATTTATTTTTTTAGTATTTCAACCGATAGTTTTCACGGTGCTAAACAGAAATAAAATATATGCACCAGTACGAAACTCTCCGCCTCAGTTATTGGTACCAAGGGCCAGCTACACATTTAATCCCTACAGCTGTATATGTATATAACACAGTCGGTGTGAGGCGCGTGAAAGCGTCAGATGAAACTCGCTAATTGCAGCGCTCAGCTGATCCCTGTGGTTGCTTTTGAGATGTTTTCCTGGAGACTGAAAACGTTAACCTGCTGGTGGCGTTAGCTCAGTCACATTACCCGCACTCTAATGTAATAGCAATAACTCTAATTAGGGCATCATAGAAATTCAGTTTCCACATTGAATGTCCATTCGATCGCTGCTGTGACTTAAAACCAAGCGAGGAGGTGTTTTCTCTCTCTGGGGACCATGACTGAGCACAACATTACATAAAAGTCCATGTTATAGGTAGATTATCAAAATTCTAAATAAAAATGGATAAAAAAATAAAAATAAAAAAAACCATAATCTCAACCTCCCAGTCATCCACATTGGTTCATCAGTGTCCTCATCAAGTAACATAACGTTTAAAATGAAAAAGAAACAAAATGTGGGAGCGGCATCATTATGTCTGTAATGTTAATAACGATGGCATTTAATTTCTACAACCTGGATTAAACTGACCACCTCTCCATCTGCGTCGCTGATCTCAAGTTAGCACTGTTAAACCCAACATGGGGAGCAGTGCACACCACCTTCAGGCCCTGTTGTTTAAGAATGCAGTGGTGGTAAATGAAGCTCCTGGCTCCATCAGGTGGACTTAGAGGTGACGGCACAGGGACCAATAAGGTCCAGCTCCACATCATAGATTTAAATGGGGGGAAGGACTGACTGACACCATCATTGCACACCAGTGTCGCCAAAAGAAAAAAAAAAAAAGCGTACCCCCTGAGTTTTCAACTTTGAAAACCCATTAATTAATGAGCAACTGCTGCCCACTTTTCCATGAGCAACACGATAAATAATGGTGAAATGGTCCCACCATGGTATCTCAGATCATTAATACAAATTACCTGTTGAGTTATTGGGGTTTGGTCCTTGGCCCACTTTTACGTCCCAGCTCGCGTATAATGAACTCGGCGCAGCAGAGCACTGCAGCGGCGCTCGTCGCTTAAAAAAAAAATATATATATATATATATTGAGCTGCAGTGGCTTTGTGCCTGTCAGAGGACGATGACAGACTGAGCCACTTCACAGCTACATTTTCGGTTGACACTTTTTATCCTATTTGACTCAGGGCAACACAAAATAAGCTTCAAACTCCAGATCCTGCTTGGGACACTAAATGCATTTGTCAGCCAGAAAAAAAAAAGAAAAAAAAATTGAAACAGCGCTGCAGAATTATTGCAGACGTCGCCTGCAAGTTTCTCAAAAAGTCACCATGCCAAGAATTATGTGACAAAAACCGAGCGCTACGGGTGAGCGAGATATGTAGTCACGCTTTGTGATCTAATCTCCGACACGCTGTAACAGCTGTATTACAGTGTATTTCATCGCCTCTAGTTGGCCCATCAGTATGTACTTTGTTTTATTCTTATCTGCGAGACGCATTCCGCTGCCGTCTCAACGCCGTTGCCCCACAGCCATTGCTGTTAAACACACATCTAAAAGATCAATGGTAGATACGTGGTCCAGTTTCTTCTAAGGTCTTTTGGATATGCACATCATCAAATTTCACGTCGTGTGCACCCATTTTTAGTGGGGAACACAATGTTATGCAATGTAAAAAAAAAAAAAAAAAAAAAAAACACCTGTCTTTGGCGCTTCTATGAGCATCTGTTATAAAACTGTATACTGTATGTGGTGTGTGAGAAGTCCACCCGATGGACTGTTCCTCGCGCCTCTCGCAGGGTTTTCGGAAACATCCAAAGATTTGACAATCGCGCTGTTAACATTGTGGGTCATATCTTGCATTTGACCCACCTTTGCCCTCCTCTCCCCCCCGACAAACTGTTTGACAAGCGCGGCAGATCCACTTTGGTGCTGAGCAGTCAGAGAATAACGGCGTGCGGTGAGGTGTTGGATGCTGTCAGCTTCTAAAACTCGAGCTTTTGTTCACACGGCGCAGACACAGAGTTTTGTGAGCGTGTGTTTGTGTGTGTGTGTGTGTGTGTGTGTCTTGTCATTGTGCTTTGTGTTAGTTTTGCTCTGCTGAGCGCTGCTCTGGTTTCACACAAGTCTTGTCATTCCCTCAGTCGTCTCTCAGTCCTCTCCCCTCTCCCTTCTTCTTTCATTTTCCCATGGCTTCTCTCTGTTATGTTCCGTGCCGCTGTTGTTTTTCCCTGATATTGTTCTCCTCTCGTCTACTGTCTCTCTCTTCTTGAGGAAGAAAAATAAAAATAAAAAATGCTGCAAGCCACAGTGTACAAACCAGGTCAGCTCTCTTTGCTGTTCAGTGTTCAGCTGAAATGACGATTTATGGTGTATTTTGCTGGCTATCTGCACACTATCTGAACTTGAACCTTAATTAAGTGTCTAAAAAAGTAAATGATGTAATAAACTGAAATATTTCAAGCAACAGTTTCTTGTAATATTTCTCTTAATTGCTACATTTTTTCTATGTATGTAACAGACAATCATCCTCTACTAGACATCCACTACTAGACATCCACTATCAGGCATTCATTACTCGAAATCCATTATTGGCCTCCACCAATAATGGAGATTCGCTACTAGACATCCGCCTCCATTCACAACCAGAAATCCTCACATAGACTTCCATTATTAGGCATTCACTACTAGAAATCCATTATTAGCCACCATCACGAGACATCCACTACTAGAAGTCCACTACTAAACATCCACAACAAGACATCTTGAACCAGATATCCACAACTAGATTTCCAACACTGGATATCCACTACAAGATATCACCACCTGAACCTGCTCTCATCACTCATGTCCATTATAAAAAGGAAGTCTTGATCAAATCTTGTTAGGGTGAAGTCCTTTTCTGACAAATGGGATCACATCTCATCTCATCTCGTCTCATCTCATCTCATCGTCTTCCGCTTATTCCGGTTACGGGCCGTGGCCGTGCTGGAGCCGATCCCAGCTGACAAGGGGCGAGCGGCGGGGTAACACCCTGGACGAGTCGCCAGCTCATCGAAGGACACACATGAAGAACAGACAACCACTCACACTCGCACACACACCCACGGGCAATTGAGAGTAGCCAGTTAACCTCAGCATGCTTTTTGGAGGTGGGAGGAAGCCGGAGTACCCGGAGAGAACCCACGCAGACACGGGGAGAGCGTGCGAACTCCACATAGAAAGATCCCAGACCGGGAGTTGAACCTCTTGCTATGAGTCAACCGTGCTAACCGCCACACCACTGTGTCACCCAGATGGGATTACATGGTTTCGAAATTGTCCTCATCAGGCAGACCCAATAAGCAGCCCAAAGTGAAATGAGGCTGATTTTGCCAAAATAATGATTAAAACCAGTGACGTTCACAGGAGCCTACGATAATGTTCAGAACTGAAAATTTGTATTCATTCCTTGAATCTGGGGATCAGCCACTTAACACTGTATCACATTAAAATCCTGATGTATGGACATATATAACATAGAGCTTGAGAGCCATAGTATGTATGGTCCTTCGCATGAAGACAAGAAACGGAGGGAAACAGCTAGCCTGCCTAGCATCTGCTCCCTTCTAAGCTCAGCAATTGATTGACAGCTGGAAAGAATTTTGGAAAAACAAAGCAAAGCCTCAAAGACTGTTTTGTAAACTAAAGTTTGAGTTCCCTTGAACAGCCGGGTGGAAGCAAAGGGAGGGAGCCCGAACAAAAGTTTACAGGTTCTCCAGGCTTCTCAGGTGTTTTATAAGTCTTCACATTAATTTTGCCTCAAGGATACACAGAAACAATGAACGTTATCACAACAAAAACTCCACTACCTTGAAATCCCCAAGATTTCCTCCAAGATGTCCTCCTAAAATATAGAAATAAAATCAAATGCCCTCTACTCAAATGTGCAACCAAAAGACATATGAGGGGGTGGGTGTCACTCCTCATAATCATTGTCATCAGTGGATCTTTTGCTGCCGTTGACCTGCGGCCGTGACTCGGCGGGGAGGTAAAGGACCCTCTGGGCGGCAGCGCTGGCATCCCCGAGGTCAGTAAGGACCTTTTGTGGATTT
>CAAKHG010044477.1:0-11636 GCA_901007715.1 Dactylopterus volitans
TCAGACAGCTTCAGTTCCTAGAGGTGCAGATTTATTCACAATAGTCACTAATACACAAGTAAAAGTCGGGTAAACAAACACACACACACACACACACACACACACACATGCAAACATGCCCTTACTGCCATGAAGATTTCTATTGCAGATGTCTAATTAGCATTATTAACCTTTAGTGAATGGGACTGACGACAGCAGCAGACAGACAGCTCCTCAGTGCCATTTCCCTCTTTATTGTACCAGGGGATTTTTAATTGGCCAGTGAGGATTGAGGTCTTGCTGTCTATCTGTCAGAGGCGACAGACGGGAGACAGTTTGTAATACAGAAATGACAGACTAACAGATCTGCAGACAGACTTTCTTCTCTCTTGTTTAAAAAAAAAAAATATGAAAACATCCCACTGTGTATTACGTCCTTTTCTCTTTGAGTGGAATTTCAATGTGTGTTTCCTTTCGTATTTGTATGCATGTAATATTATTGCAAGTCAGACATTTATTTGTCAAATGATTGTGGTAGAAATGTAATTCCTGGATAAATCTGCATCTGTGTAGACCAATTATATAGTCCTGGGCAGCCCCCCCCCCCCCATTTCAGAATACTGAATAAGCAAAGCCTGGACTTTTCATTCCTCTGCCTGTCAGTAGCTTTTGCTCTTTAATTTTTTTTTCCAGAATTAGCTATTTTCATTTTCCCCACAAGCTCTATGTGTGTACAGATGCATAATGTCTGCCCACATGTCTGTATGCACTCAAACAAACACCACAGTAAAATATGAGAACACATTTCTTTAGCCTATTTACTATGATTAATACATGCCATCATATATGGTTACTTTAACAATGACCCATGGTCATTGTTATGCATGCATTCTGTCCTGAGTAAATTGGGGTTAATTGCCTCCTTTCCCACCGGATCGGATCATTTCCACTGAAATTACCCAGCGCGTGGCGCAACGTTAATTTCGCAGTCCCGCTGATCGTCGTCTTCGGCAAATCCGCTCCAAACAGCCTGAATCTCGTTGTCCACCCACCTCTCATGGATCCTCTTCTTTTGCTCCA
This sequence comes from Dactylopterus volitans, assembly GCA_901007715.1. Taxonomy (NCBI): domain Eukaryota; kingdom Metazoa; phylum Chordata; class Actinopteri; order Syngnathiformes; family Dactylopteridae; genus Dactylopterus; species Dactylopterus volitans. The sequence goes on from CAAKHG010044477.1 coordinate 1,060, forward strand.
TCGTTAAAACGAGCAAAACACAAAGTAAAGATTGTAGAAATTAAATAAAGAAGTTTGCAGCTGCAGGTTTAAACATGGCGGTTGAACGTAAATGCTGTGAGTGTGTTCCACCAATCAGCGTTCATCAGCATACAGCACACAGCTCCACCTCCAAGAATTCTGGGTAATTCGAAACGTCTTACCCCGCTACTCGGTACTTTTTTCGGGGAAAGTTTGGGGTCGAGGAAATTTTTTTTTTTTCCCATCGGGTAATTTCAGTGGGAACGTGCCAAGGTTTTTCAAAAGCCCGGGTAAATGAAAAAAGGGGCTTTTTTCTGTTTTGTAAATCTCATGGCTCCTTGTTTTTGCACCTTTTGTTTTTCATTTAGATTTTATTAAAAAAACTCCGGCCTAATATCTCTGTCTGCGCGTTTACATGGCATCAAAATTTAAGTACAGGAAAGTACTGTTTAAGTTGCATCCAAGTAGAATGAAATGCAGGCATTAGTGTAAATCTATGTGGGTTTAGGGTTTAACCAGGTCTGTGTCTATAAAGTGTCGTGGTGTAGTGCAGTTTCTTTTACGTCACCCCTATGATTCAAACTTTGTGGTGCAGTGGAAATGCAACCCACGCAGATTATCAGGAATTCTTTTACCAGGGCAAATAAGTTCCTGGAAAAAAAAAAAAGTTGAAATGTTGTTGGGAAAGGGGTTAATGTGCCAAAATTTAAGTACTCGTCATATACATGAATTGAGTGGAAACTCTGGAATCCCACTCTAATTACATGTGTGAGTCATCCTTACATACTTATTTCAAATATTTGCGTAAATTAATAATTCAGGTAACATTTCCTGTTATCACACTTATTTAAGTGTGGTCATAAGCCAAGCAACTCATGGTGAAGTATCTCACGGAATCCGATTCCTCCAAGGCTGCATGCCAGAACATGCAATTAAACAGCATTGCGGCATACACCCATATCCAGCACACTCACCTCCATGTGACCTACAGTATTTTCTTCGGAAAATATAAAATGGGAGAAAATGAAGTGAGGCTATTAAGATGATAGAACATGACGGTGTAACGAGAACGAAATATATCGTGGCGTTGTCTCTGCTGAGTCCAGATTAACATCGCTGCCTGCTGGAGCTCTGCTATGCTGCAACCTGAGAGGGGCCCAGACAAAGAGTGTCAAATCAACAGGCATGACGCCAGATCCAGTTCGGCTGAAACTGAACACCAACCAAACTCTGGCAGTAACCAGTACTCAATAGTTTGGTACTGAACGACAGAGAACACTTGTCCAGTTTCTTTCGGTTAGAATTTTCTGAAGTAATCTATTTCTGGTATTTATTTATTTATTTTTTTTGTGCAAATAACTGCCGAGTGTTTTGTCCAACGGTCTGTGTCGTGCCAGCTAACTAGAAGTATTTTCTATGTTTTATTCTCAGAGGTGGAAAGGATCAAGCCCCTAACACCATGGATATGGACACCCAGCCGCAGGGACAGCAAGCAGCCGTGCCAGTGTTTCAGCCCCAGGTAGACCCCACCCAGACACAAATTGCTAAACAGGGGTTGGTGATATGATGACATATGTGGTGAGGCGTTTGGAAATTATCCAGCAGAGAATTTGTTATATCTTTTATACCGAGGTAGTTAACATGTGGATGTCTCTCCTAGGGCAGATACTTTTCATTGGCACCTAATTTATTGATGAATTCCTTACTTGTTTAGTCTATGAAAAGTTATGATGTGTCAGTGTTTCCCAAAGCCCAAGAAGGTTGCTTCAGATGCCCTTTTCGTCTCAATGCCAAGAATAAACCAAAAATATTTTTATTAAGATATTTTTTCTTAAAATTTCTAAAGAAAAAAAAGTTGGTAATTAATGTAATAATTGACAAAATAACGAAAATATGAAAAGAAAATAACCTATTGATTCTCAAGGTTATGATTTCTGTTGTTTTATGCCGCTGTGGGCAAAGTTTCAAACCAATGAGCTTTTCTGCTCTATGTTTGTAGTACATTTTAAATATAAAAATTTAAAGCTAAATGTGAATAAGTGTCTTGATTATTCAGATAATTGAATTACTAGATTAACTAAAATCAGTTTCTAAGTTGAATTTCCACCCTTTTTTAAGAGTTTCTATGTCAATAAATCTTCCTTCACAGTCCTGTCACAGTTTATCTCAACGTACAGTGATTGATTTATGTAAATGAAATAAGAATTGTGACCTCACACATTGCTCCTAGTAGGTTAAATGAAGGGGTTTTATTCAACAGTTTATGATATCCTGTGCCTTCATCCATTTGTGACAAGCATGGTAACCTACCTGCCTCGCATTTCAAGCTGTAAATATTCTATAGTATGTGTGTTTCCTGTATCAGTGGAGGTGTGCGTCTCGGTTCAATCATCCTGCAGACCACAGTTGCCGTTGTGTGAGATGGACAGCAGTGGATGAATGCTGAGTTGCTTCTATTGATCACAACTCTGGAGGCTGGCAGCGCCTGGCCTCCCTGCATGCCTCTCTTGGTTCGATGCATCTCTAGTTGGCTCTGTGGAGATCTGGTCACTGTTGGGTTGGATTCAAATACAGCCCTCCAACATTAGGCCCATTGATTTCTTTCTAGACGGATATTTTTGCCTCCATAACTATTGAATAGACTTTAAACAAGGAGGATCATCCATATGCCCCAGAGTAAATGTGGATTTTTATTTTTTTTTCTTCTTTTTTTTTCTTTGAGAAAGAAACAACACTAAAAATAGACCTGCTGTTGTTTTTCCTTGTGTATTCAAGGGCACTGCAACATTAACACTGGAATTGCCAAGGGGGTTAATTTATTCTAAGATTTGTAATTGCAAAATTAAGGATAATTGGGTTGCACGCAGAAGAAACTCAGATAAAAGCTCTAATGATTAATTTGACTTAAAGCAACTCCCCCGTACACATACACACACAAACATGGGATCACCAGCTGATCTCACTGTAGTTGATTATATGTTCTTTTTCAGGCTTAATGATTTTTTTTTCCCACTGTTTTTCTATCTATTTCTATCTAGCCGTTTTTATCAGTGGCATTTCCAGGCCTACGCTGTGTGCCAGTGTTATTGGTAGCTCACTGCATTTTCTGTGTTGCATCATTTTTTTTCCACTCTCATAGAGCACGTCTGAACTGCTTTCACATTCAGTGGGAGATGGAGAGATAGTTGGTTAGAGTATGTAGATTGCTGCCTAACCTGCATCCAGATGGATGTCTTTCAACAAGTCCTGTGTCTGTTTCACACTTTTCCAAGGTTCAGTCTGCTTGGTAGCACAAGGGGGCGGGGGGGACACACACACCAGCCTTCTGAAGAAATCTGAATTGTATATGCAAAGAAGGATATTCTGTGTTGCTTGCAATATAATTTCTCTTGGTCCCGGAGGTATGATGCATATGCATTAGGTAAACGAAATGAGCTGGTAAGATGTGCATTTTTAATGGTGCATTTGCTCTTTGAGGGGGTGGGAGGGTTGGTGAGGAGGCCCCCTCAGATGAGATTTTGATCGCCACTGCCGAATTTGACAGACACTGATCTCTCTGTAAGAGCCCAGACAAGGTAGTGTGGTTGTGGGGTGATTCCTGGCGTTTTGGCTACCTTACTGGCTCACTGACTCAGAATGAATATTGCATGGTGCTGTCCTCAAGGGCACTCGTGACTGGTAAAAGTGGCAGTGCCGCACACTTGTCCTGTAACTATCCCCGCCTCTCGTGGAGCAGCTAATCTCAGCAGATTTTGCACTCACTGTTTTCGGGTCTTTCCCCACATCCACTTCTGAGATTGTTGTGTAAAGTTTGATGTCGCCACCAAAACACCTGAAAAAAAAAATTACAAAACTTTGCGGCAGTCAACAAAATGGTGCACTGCAGCCAACTTTGGGTCTGTGGCGGGGCATAGACGACCCAGTAACTGTTTATAGCTGTCTCAGCTGGTTCAACTTTTTCTCTGGATGTTGTTGCTAACAATTTTGTAATCTTGTTTTTTCTTTTTTTTTTTTTTGGCTTCAGGCATTGTGCCTTAGTTTGTCTGTCGTCTGCCCATATGAATGTCACTACTTAAATCTCAGGAAAACTTCATACATTTGGACTCAAAAGGATGAACTGATTACATGTTTGTCATAGGTCACTGTGACCACAGTTCTTCTCCATTCTTGTGGACTCAGTATCTCAGGAATGCTTGGGAGATGTTTAATTTCCCCTGGTATCAATCTTTACTTCAGCTCAGGGATGATCAAATTACAATATGGTTGGTCAAAGGTCACTAATCTTATAAGTGTTTGGTTGGCCATAACTCAAGAAGTCATTCACTGATTATGATGACCTTTCTCATAAGCGTTTGATAAGATAAAATGATGAAAAGATGACGTTTTATATCGAAAATGTCAAAGGTCATCCTCACTGTGTCATTATAATTAGTTTGCAAAAACACTTTATCGGATATTATTTAACAGCATAACTCAGAAACTGAAGGGGAGTGTCTGACTACATGTAAGCAGCATCTTTCTTGGTGGACATACGACTGCAAGGTGATATTTCTGGTTTTCTTCTCTGAAAATGTGGTTCACAGTTATTTAGAATCTCATTTAAAGACCTCCCTGCAGGCATTTCTGAGATAACACTTTCACAAAATAGACGCAAATTAAACCCTAAACCCGTGACCTTTACCCTTGACCACCAAAATCGAATCAGTTTATCCAAGTTAACCCGTGTGCCATATATGAAGCCTCCTCCCTCCCCCATGTATTCCTGAGACATTGTGTTCACAAAACATGGACAGATTTGAGGTCACAGTGACCCTGACCTTTTACCTGAACCCATCAAAATCAAAGCACTCCATCTTTGAGCCTGTGTTGACATTTGTGCCATATTTGATGACTTTCCCTTCAGGCATTTCTGAGATCACTTGCATTCACAAGAATGGGACGGATGTACCGACAACATGTAAACATAATGCTTCTGGCCTTGGCTATGGCTGGCTTGGAGGCATAAAATGTGTAGTTTCACCAGCTTAGTAGGGATGTACTTGGTGTGTTTTTTTTTTTTTTTTTGGACTGTTTCTGCTTTCAGCTCTGTCTCTCCATGGGAGATGGCACCTCTCTGCTGCCATTGGCCTTTCTGTGGCAGCCGTTGGCCCTGCTGGACTGTCACATCACAACTTCTCCCCTCTGCTGCCTGTCTAACCCCCCATCCTCCACCCCCGCGCCTCTGTGTCTTCTGCATTCCCTCTTCCACTCTCCATGTGTCTTGTCAGTTGTGTTTGGCAATGGCGTCATTATTGGGCAGCCAGTATCACACTTCCTGTGATGAGCTGTCTGTCTGTCCCTTGTGCAGCCTTTCTCTCTCTTCCTCTCTCTCTGTCTGTCTCTCTCTCTCTTTGTGATGCTAACAGCTAATGGCTAGCAGCTCTCTGTCTCTCTCTCTGTCTGTCTGTCTCTATTTGTACTGTAAAGATTAGAGTTTGGAAAGCTATTAAACATCAGTGTACTAATGGCTTATTTATTTTTCTGACACCTGACATGTGACCCTGCATTGTTACAGTCATCTACCAAATATGAAATGACAAGTTATTGGCTAGTGCATGGACGGGATTTCGGCTTGCTTTCATCTTTGTGTCTTAATATTAAAAAGACTGGAATGGACGGCAGTTAATTTGTTTAACACGAATAACTTTTATCTTGTATGTCCTGTTTTTTCTTTCTTTCCTGAATTATGGACACCCCAACAAAGACTCCAATACTTGCTTGTGCCATGTTTTGCCCATTTAGATATCCACAGTACACAAGACCTGTTCTTCTAACCTACCATACCATCCACCAACATCTAACGCACACACGGAACAGTTTAGTTTAAATTTCTTGTGAGCGGCGGTCTATGTAGACGTCTCCTCCCAGATTTCTTCAAACATTGACCCCTGCGTCATTCAGGGTCATTCCTCTGTGACTTCTCCTTATGTGTGTGTGTGAATGTGTTTGTCAAGGCCTTGTGTTTCAGCTGGGAGCTTCTGATTGTGTGACACCCATGTGCGGCAGATGAGACGGCCCGTCAGTCAGCTGTGGCCTTACTGCCCTTTGAAGGCCGGGCCAGGGGGCGAAGAGGTGCCGCAAATGGCCTGTGAAGTTTACATACACTGCCCACTGCTAAACAGATTAGCTCTAATGAAGTGTCTAATGCCGGGGCCGCTGGCTGACATAATCCTGCCTGGCAGCCCGGCCCCTTGGCTGCCAAAAAAGACGCCCTCCCTCCAGCCCTCTCTTCCGCCCTCGCACGGCCTCTGCTGCCACCCAGGGCGACTCCACATGGGGAGGTGCCCACTGTTAATCATGCCGGACAGTGTGCGATCTGACATGCAAATGTAGGTCATTGCATATGTAAATGTGTGATTACGGGGCTGGCATGCCAGGACACATTAGCAAGACTGTGCTCTCAGCAGGCGGTTGTCACAGCGCTTTAGAAGCTCATGCTAACATTTGTCAAGCTACCACGCAGCGAATGAAAGCAATGCCCTCTTGTCCTCTCTCTCCCTCTCTCTCTCCCCCTCTCTCTGTCTCTCTCTCTCACTCTCTTGCCATCGCCCTCTCTCTATCTTGCTCTCTCTCTCTCTTTCCATATCTCTCTCACTTTCCATCTCTTTCTCTCACTCCACCTCTCTCTCACTCCATCTCTCTCCCTTCTTCTCTCTCTCTATGTCTCTGTCTCTCTCACCATTTGTCTTTCTCCCTCTCCCCGTCTCTCTTTCGCTCACCTCCTCACTCTTTCTCTCTGCATATTGCACCATATTACCATATTGTCAGCAATGCACACCTTGTGTATCTTCAAATTTCACTTATGAGTTTAATTTATATGTAAAGTCACCAGTAGAGCCGTGTTATTCCCCCCCCCCTCAGCATTAAGTCTGGGCTTTTTGTGAAACACTGTGGCCTTTTGTAGAGCTTGCTATAATGCTGAAGTTATGGAACAATGTGTTATGCTCGCTGTCACAGAGACTCTCAGACAGCTTGGGATGATGACAGTGTCATGCTGAAAAATGTACACACCTTAGCCGTGTTAATTGGACAAGGTGTCTCACTGGCCCACGTTTCTTCCTTTGGCTGTCAACTTTTAAAAATGATGAAATGCTCAAATTGGTTTTGCCCTTCGCCTAGCCCTCCAAACATATAATCTATTTTGATTCATGCCTTTTTTTTAATTGGCTGCGTTTGTTTTTGATAATAAAGGCATATTTATCGGTCAATCTGTGCCAGACATTACGCAGTCTTTGAGTCCTTGGTCATGTCAGTGCACATGAAATTGATCATGACCACACAGCCCTAGTGTTCGCAGTATTAAATATGCTCTCACTTTTGCAAATATAAGGTGTGATTTTGTTGTTGACCACTCAAACTGAAACAACTCCTCAACTTAGCTGACTGATACAATTTTTGGTTTAATCGTCATAAGTTATTCATCAAATATGGAAGCCATTTGCTGGGTCAAGGTGCTCAAAGGAAAGAGTTTCTGCTCTTCTGTTTTATATCATTATTAATTGATTTCGTGGTTGAGGCCTGCTGGAATGCAGGCCTTGGGAAAGGTGTAATTTCACCATTTTCTGCCACTTGCATTGCAACCCCACTCACCACAAGGCTAATCTTTTTTGGTTCTACATTTTTCTGTATTTGAATTGAGGCGAGATGTTAATTTTCATATATTTAAAAGGTCATTGTTTTCTTTGGTAGCGACAAGGTAGCTGATCTAATCCTGTATTGCATTCTGGTCTGTGCTCATTGTAACTCTGTCAACCAGTTCAAAGCAAGTGAAGCGAACAAGTGTGATGACGCTCTTTTCTTGTGTGTTTTAGTGTTTAAGAGATACATTTTTGACCTCCTCCCCCTTTCGTTCCTCCTCCTTTCCTCTGTCTTAAGTCGCTTGCCCCTGAGTTGCTCCCACGGCCACATTGGCAGGAGCACTGGTGACATGTGGCATTCTGATATCTGTCACCTTCTGTTTGCTCCCGCCAACGCCTTGTACAAGTTTACCAAAAGCTGGAAAGGTCACCCAGCCTGCTCTCTGTGTTTTTCACACATTCATCCAAGTGGCTCATTCTGGTTGATTTTTTTTTTAAGTGTTTTTTTTTTCTTTTTCTTCTTTTATTGTGGAAGGTGAGTGTGTCTGGCAGCAGAGCCAATCACGTGGAGTGGAGAGTTGAGGAGTCCTGTAGTCTGTGGCCCAGTGCCAAATTGTCAGGGATATGACTTGGCAGACAAATGAAAGAAGAGGTTTCTGGATTCCAGGGAACTAAAGAAGAAAACAAGAAGTTTCGTGGAATTGTTCGCTGCCTGCATTTTTCCCCCCACTTTTGCTTCACAGGGAGATCTGAATTGTACAAACCTACACCCATGGAGCCAGAGGTGATTCATCGGCCCCATTTAAATATAATTTCAAGGTTTTTCTAATTTCTTAGGAATATTATCAACACAAATGTAAACGCCTAAGAACACTTACTCACTTGGTTAACAAAGGTAGCTGACGAGCTCATCACATCCATATTTAGCCACCGATTAAAAAAAGTTGGAAAAGGCCGGAGCCAGTCAATAACATGTTTTGTCCTTCTATTTGAGAGTTCATGCTATTGAATTGATTAGGTAAAATATTCCCAAACCTCAGGCTGCTAGTCAAAAACTAAAGCTTTTCCACAGTTTATGGGCTTAATGAAGTGATGTCATGTGGTAAACTGTGTGCTGTGCACATTCCTCAAGACCTTTCACAGCATGACACATCAGCCTGCCAGTCAAATCATCAGCAACCTGGAGCAGTCTCTTGGCAAAGACTCTGGGATACGGAGATAATTCCACTTCAGTGACAAATACTTGGTTGCTGCAAAATGTCTCAAAATCAATTGTTTTTTTTCGCCCCCCACCCACTTATATCTGTGACGATTTATGTTATACATAATGGATTATGGCTGTGAGGACAAAGTTACTCATATAATTGTTTTTGTCTTTCAGAAACCTTTGCAGCCAGATATGGGCCATAATTCACTTGCTAACTTCCAGATTGAGAAGAAGATTGGTCGTGGCCAGTTTAGCGAGGTATACCGGGCAAGGTATCTGCTAGACAACACGTCTGTGGCCCTGAAGAAAGTCCAGGTAAGACACAGTAAAGGTATTGCTTCCAGCCTCACATCTTTAGTCCTAACCGACACAGAGAAATTTACGACTTAGCGTTAGGTGTTCCCCTGCATAAGTAAACACTGGAAAGAAATATACATGCTGACTAATTCAAGAATAAAATAGATGATTGTATTTTGTGATATCGTTGCGCAATTACCCCTTCTTCTTCCCCTCCTCCTTGTCCTTCTTCTCCTTCTCTTTCTTCTTCTTCTTCTTCTGTATTTTATGTTAAAAATGTAAGCATCTTTGTTGAACATTGTCTCCACAAACTGCATTAAAGTGTGGTTGTAAAAATCAAAAAATCTTCTTCACCTTTGTTTCATCTTTTTCTTCTTCTTATTCCCTCTCCTTCTTCTGATTATTATTACTATTATTACTATTATTATTATTATTATTATTATTATTATTATTATTATTATTATTATTATTATTATTATTATTATTATTATTATTATTAACCTTAGTTATGACTGTGCAGTTCTCTTGGTAAAAGAGGTGCCAGGTTCTACTCACACATACATCACCAAGGACATGCTGCTTGGTTTGTGCATCCATACAACATACATTGCATACACCCCTCACGCAGAGATATGTGCGTGTTACTTAGATGTGAAACACCTGTCGTCACTGCAACGCCACACTTAAATAACAGCAACCATGTTTTCTCGTAAGTGTTTTTTTTTTCTCTTGCTTTCTCTCCATCTCTCCATCTTGCCATTTCTTGAATGTGTCATAACATGCCTCTCCGTCCTGTCTCTCTCCCTCTCCCTCTCCCCTTTTGATCTGTTGATAGATATTTGACTTGATGGATGCCAAAGCTCGGCAAGATTGCATCAAAGAAATAGATCTCCTAAAGGTAAAGAACCAGAGGAGATGGAGATGGTGTCGTTCGCTGTGCTCTGTTCTCTTAAGGTGCCTCAGCTGAGACCCTTTACCACAGGAAAACAATTGATCTGCACCACACGGCTTGGATTTGAGAGTTGTGTGTTTTCTCGCACGGTTATGAATGCACAAGGGTGTTTTGTGTATGTGTGCGCACAAGCGAGAATATGAATGAGTAAATGTGTGTGACTGTACAGTGCATATTTATTGGTGTGTGTATGTGTGCCTGTGTGTGCGCGTGCCCGTGGATGAATATTTCTTGCATCCCTTCAGGCTCACATTGGCTCTCTTTTTAATGCCAAAATGATTATTATTTTTTTTGTTCTGTCTTTTTTTAAGGATTAGAACTGGACAATATCAGACTGGAGATGTATCATCCCTCGTGCCTCTTTATGCTGCACCTCATTCCTTCTTCTTGCTTTACTTTTTTTCCCCCCCAATAAAGGGACTTCATTGATCAAAGTGCCTTAAACATGTGTCAGCTAGACTTATCTCAGAGGCTGATGAACAAATTAATGACGTCTTCAATTTCT
>CAAKHG010044478.1:17380-33530 GCA_901007715.1 Dactylopterus volitans
CGCTCAGAGTAAAGAAGAGATGTAGTGGGAGGATGGTGGTGGGGCATCTATAAGAGCGATAGTATCAGAGAGAGAAAGACAAATGAGGCAGGTGAATATGCTGGGTCTCAGGAGGCAACATGTGGTCGTGTGATGCGTTATGGGTGCATATCTATAATGAGTGGCTGTTGCCGCCCATCGCTGATGCTGCAGCAGCTCTTTCCCACCTGAGATCTTCGTCCCTAACCCTCACGTCCGCTTAAAAACAGAAGCGCAGAGGCGTCGCCGCCGCGTTGATGGCAACTATTATTGCTGATTATCGCAGTCAGGATGGGAGCTTTTCCCCGCCGGCGGTGGCTCGAGTGCCGTCCCTGTGCCAGACATCAGCGACCCCCCCCCCCACCACCACCCCTCCGCTCGCTGTGTTCCTGCTCCACGCGGCGATGCTGCGTTTCGGCCGAGGCTCAGCTGCGCCTCCCTCCAGGGGGGCTCATTTGCGAAGACTCCCTCCCCGGCGCCGCCTCCCTGCTCGGCTCTAAAACGAGGACCACTTGCTCACGCGTGGCCCTCAATTAGAATGGCGACTGTTGGGGGGGCCCCTGGCGAGGCTGCGCTGGAAGACGTACAACGGCAGATGATGGGCGTGTTATTGTTTATAGCCGGAGGACACGGCGACGGTTGCCGGTGTCTCATTACCGCCGCGGATATGGAGAGAAGCGAGCGGCGCCAGGCTCAACGCGACTGAGACGGATTCATGCTGAATTCGGTGCTGGCAAACACCTGCAGTTCGCTTTAAAGCACAAATCAGCAGTGCTGGGCCAGTTACTTAAAAAAAAAAAACATTTAGTTAAAGTTACTAGTTACTTCTCCCAAAAAGTAACTGCGTTAGTAACTTAGCTACAGCGTTATAAAAATAACTAGCTACCAGAGAAAGTAACTGATGATCCGGCTCACTCATTCACTCCAGCGAAATGTTGCAATTACCAAGTGGTTAAACACACTGGTGACTGTTATGTGGCTGATATGTTTAATGCACGTTATGATGATGATCGTTATTTTTTGCAAGTATTTTGGTGTTTATGCATACAGTTGTATACCTTTTGCACATTTTGCATTTTTTTTAGTTTGCCTGTTTTTGTTTATAAAGCTATTTAATTTAACTAATTCTCAGTCTGTTTCTAATTTGCACAATTTGCATCTTTGCTGCATTTCTTGCTACTTTTATATTTGTATTTTATTCTTATATATTCAACTTACATAACTTTTGCATATTTTGCATTTTTGCTCCATTTTGTGGTTATTGAGTGCAGTTTTTTTTTTTTTTAATTCATTTAATTTTTTTGGTGGAGCTGGCGGTTACAACACTGACTGAACTGAACCGGATCACTTTAAAGAGTCACTCAGACGAACCCGAGTCCATAAAATGGACCGTGCTTGCCACCACTAATTTCAGCTTAATTTATCGCACATTTTATATGATGAATTGCTACAATGTAAAAATCATCTCTCCCTCTGCGTCATGTCAGTGGAAATAAATTCGCCAGCATCCTGTAATTACCACGCATGCCAGCAGAGGCAACTGCTGCTCAGCAAAACCACCTGTCGCGTCCAACTCCAACTAAAGTCTGCGCTCCTCGCTGTCGTCACGGGGACAACAATCTGAATATAGTTTCACACTTTTCCAGATGTCGAGACCATAAATGAGGCGCCAAACGTTGGAGCTGCGGCAGGGTTTCCCGCCCTGCTGTCAGTGGGCTTCCTTTAGAAGCTGGCAGGCGCATCAGCGAGCTCAGTCACTTGTCAGTCAGACGGATGACAAAGAGTCGATGGGTGGATGATGAGATGAGGCAGGGAGAGGGAAAAAAAATAGGTCAGAAACTGCTTAAACAACGATTTGGTTTTGCTTAATGATAAAACGGCAGCAGGTTGCTTCTGTTCATATATGCTGCGCGTTCAGATACACGCATGGAAACGTTATCTGTGATCTGGAATGGCGGTGATGGGCGTTTTAGCATCGAGAGCCTCTTATTCAGAGGGTTTTACTGTATTGGGTTATACTGAGAGGTGTCCCTAATATTCTGGCACCCTGATGCTTGTAAGTGGGATGATCAAAATATTCGGGACGCCTCTGAGTATAATGCAGTAAAGTTCAACAGCATCACAAATTACAGTCCCAATAACAATCATTCAAATATGTCAACACCTCTCTCACACACATTCATTGTATTATACTCTATGGCGAGCATGCGGTGGTAATAATGTTATGGCTGACTGGTGCACATTAGCCACAATGGCTGAATAACCGCTAATATGTTCTGCAGCATATGTGGGAATTTGAATTTGTCTGATTCAAAATGGGGCGACACGGTGGTGCGGTGGTTAGCACTGTTGCCTCATAGCAAGAAGGTTGCAGGGTCGACTCCCGGCCTGGGGTCTTTCTATGTGGAGTTCGCATGCTCTCCCCGTGTCTGCGTGGGTTCTCTCCGGGTACTCCGGCTTCCTCCCACCTCCAAAAGCATGCTGAGGTTAACTGGCTACTCTAAATTGCCCGTAGGTGTGCGTGAGAGTGTGAGTGGTTGTATGTCTTTCATGTGTCTCGTCCAGGGTGTACCCCGCCGTTCGCCCATTCGACAGCTGGGATCGGCTCCAGCACGCCCGCGACGCAGAATAGCCGAAATAAGCGGAAGACAGTGAATGAATGAAAAATGGTTTGCCATTTTCATCAAGTCAGAAACAGAATTACATAATTATTAAAATGTTTTTTTTTTATTATGAATACATTACAAAAGAAAAAAAACAACTATGAAACTAATAAAAAATAAACTACAACTGAGGTTGCAGTCACAAACACACAGAAGCCACCAAGTAGCCAACCACCAACTGGGACTTCTAAGGTTCTGTGCAGGTTTCTGATACTCATCTCCCAGATGACACATTTTATATGAAAAACAAACCTCTCTCATTCATAAAAATGACAGACAACCCAAAAGTATTCTAAATGCACAATTTCAAAGTCCTGTTAAACTGTGGAACATCACAGTACCTGATAGAACCCTCTAATCCTAAAAACTCATTTTCTGCACCTTTAAGTATAAGATACAAAACTAGGGTTGTAACATGTTAAAGTTTAATTCTCTCCGTGACATTTTCTCGTTGTAGAGCTTGTTTTAATTTAAAAAAAAGAAAAAAAAAAGAAAGAGCGTCGCGGGTTAAGCATAAAGGTCAGTGATAAACATTTTGTGCAGACAGCAAGCGGCTGCTGTAATAACTCAATCCCAGATTTTATTCCACACAAAAGTGGGACAGGTAGTCGCAGTATTTTACTACATATATGCTCAAGTAAGGAGGCTTGGCAGGTGGGTATAAAGGCAGTGTTTGGGTATCTTTTGGAGCAGAATTACAGGAAATAAATTAAGTGGAGGATATTTTGATGTGATGCAAATACCAGGCAGGTTCAGTTATGGTTTTATTGCATCAGCTGATTATTTCTTAAAAAAAACCATCAAAAACCCAACATGCCTTTATGCCAATGTCCCAGGATCCCTCCTGAATGTAACTTCTGAACAACCATACCCAAACCTCAAAGGAGACCTTGTGAATTTTCAAAGCTGGACCCCATCTTCAGATGGATTCAGCTCAAAATGATTGATAGGAACAAAAAAATTGTTTCGGGCTCTTCAGCTCCGAGTGAGAAGAGAAAAACCGGAAAACCTGCTGAACATAATCGCATGGGGCAATTGTGCAACGTGAGAAGCACCTCCTCTGAAAGGGCCTTTCTCACTAACGACAGACTCAAGTAGAGCTGCTGGGTTCCTGAATCACCCGGGTTAATGATTCAAATCTTCATACTGAATCAGGAAACCCGAGTCCGAGGTCTCCATGAACCCGGATCCTATGAGCCCTCTGGCTGGCTAATGCTAAGTGCACAAGGCCAGTTAGCGGACTCACCGGAAACACGACGGACTCAGATGATCCGGTTCACTGACTTCACCTTTAAGTCCGTTATATGGTGACCAAAATGAAGTGTCACACAAGGACACATGGGAGTTGTGGTCACGTTTGCTGTTGGTCGAGTTTGCAACGCTACTGAGTTTCGTAACCGAGAGTGTCACCACGGCGACTCAAACTATAAAGCACCCAAGCTAACTGACCAATCAACTCTCTCGGTGGGAGGACAGAATATATAGAATTTAATTTGATTGCTTATTGCTCCGAAGGACATGTGTTTACTAGTTTGAGTGACTAATAAGTCTCTTCTAATGATTCCTGGCCATCTGTGATGTCAGCAGGTTGCTCCCTCAAACATCAGACCTGCGCAAGTTCTTAATTTATCACAACAGAAATTGGTGAAGTTGCTGTGATAAAGGAAAAATACATGACCAACGGTTTCCATATCTTCATCACAGCATGCAATCATGATTAAATCTACTCAGTGACGGTTATTGATTGATGATGCGGCAATTTGATATTTTATACGCTTATTAACTTGTGCATTCACACTGATTTTTTTTTTTTTTTGTTATTCACCAGATTTCCTTCCTGTCTTTGGCCGTGCTTACATCAATCAGCCGTAACATTATGACCACCGACAGGTGAAGTGAATAACACTGATTATCTGGTTACCATGGCACCTGTCAGTGGGTGGGATGTGTTAGGCAGCAAGTGAACATTTTGCCCTCAAAGTTGATGTGTTAGAAGCAGAAAAAATGGGTGAGTGTGAGGATTTTAGCCACTTTGACAAGGACCAAACTGTGATGTCTAAACAACTGGGTCAGAACATCTCCAGAACTGCAGCTCTTGTGGGGGGTTCCTGGTCTTCAGTGGTCAGGACCTATCAAAAGCGGTCCAAGGAAGGAAAAGAGGAGAACTGGTGAAAGGCTCATGGAGGCCAAGGCTCACTGATGCAGGTGGGGAGTGAAGGCTGGCCCGTGTGGTCTGATCCAACAGACCAGCTACTGGAGCTCAAACTGCTGAAACAGTTGCTGCTGGTTCTGATAGAAAGGAGTCAGATAACACAGTCATGGCAGTTTGTTGTGTGTGGGACCAGTCAGGGTGCCCATGCTGACCCCTGCCCACTGCTGGAAGCACCAACAATGGACACGGGAGCATCAGAACTGGATCACGGAGCAATGGAAGAAGGTGGCCTGGTCTGATGGATCAGGTTATGTTTTCCACCACATGATTGGCCGTGTGTGTGTGTGTGCGTCACCAAGATGCACCATGGGAAGGAGGAGAGCCAGCGTACGCAGTGTGATGCTTTGGGCAATGTTCTGCTGGGGAACCTTGGGTCCATGTGGCGGTTCCTTTGACACGTAGCACCTACCTAAGCATTGTTGCAGACCATGTCCCCCCTTTCATGGAAACGGTATTCCCTAATGGCAGTGGCCTCTTTCAGCAGGATAATGCTCCCTGCCACAAAGCAACAATGCTTCAGGAACATTTGAGAAACACACCAACCATTTTAAGTTGTTGACCCGGCCTCCAGGTTCCCCAGATCTCAATCCAGTCCAGCATCTTTGGGATGTGCTGGACCAACAAGTCCGATCCATGGAGGCTCCACCTCACAACTTCCAGGACTTAAAGGATCTGCTGCTGACATCTTGGTGCTAGATACCACAGCAACACCTTCAGAGGTCTAGTGGAGTCCAGACCTCCACGGGTCAAAAAGGGGGCCCTACAAAATATTAGGCAGGTGGTCATAATGTTGTAGCTGGTTGGTGTATTTGTTCTTGCTCAGTGTCTCTCTCTCGTCTAATGTTTGTGATTGGTCATCTGGTGTCAACTAGACTGAGCGAACCTGGGTCGACTTACCGAGTCGGTAACCAGCACTGTGGCACCACCTACACGTGCCGGTGGTTGGCGGAGGTTGGCGAACCAGGAAACTTCGATGTGCCTGCTCGGTAATCCAGGCCTCACCAAACATTCATAGCAACGTGAGCCTCTCGGTCACAAAATTTAAAAAAGACACTTTCTGAGGATGCACAATTGCCCCACCTGGTTACGCTGCAGCCATCTCGCAGTTTTCAAGTTGCCCAGAATGCTTCTTTTGTTCCTATCCAACCTAAATCCATCACAAAAAAAACAGGGTCCAGGCTGAAAAAAAAGTTCTCCTTTAATCAGGAGATGATCCCATTGATGGAGGCAGTCGCCCCTGGACGTCATCACTCAAAAAAAACTGCGAAGTTTAACGCAGATCCATTCCTGTTATCTAAAGACGCGCAGCTAACAGACACAACGAGCCGCACCCCCCCCCCCCCCAGCACCACCTCCGCCCCAGCCACCCCTGCCTAACTCGGCTGGCAGAGGTAATAATGGCTCGAGTGTGACGACTGTCCTGCTCCTGACAGAGGTAATCCCCTCTGCTTTGTGGGATGGAGTACAACACAAACAATCCCCCGCACACAACAGATGGCTTAATGTCAGAGGTACATTGAATATTTCCATGATTTCTGTTCACAGCGAAAGCTCTAATCCAGAGTAAGATTTGTTCAAATGTGAAAAGATGGCGCCGCGACATTTCTCCCACCCCTTCCCCTCCCTCCCCCTGATCTGCACACAGGTAAATCAGCAGTGTGTGTGTGTGTGTATGTGTGTGTCTTTATCCTGTGTGATGACCCCCTTTTTTTTTGTCTTTTTTGTCTCAGTGTCTTGCAGGACGGAGCGGAAAGTGATTATGATGTCTGGGAAAGCAATAACCCATCTTCAGCGAGGGGGAAAAACTGTTCTCATAGGTATTAAATTGACTATTCATTCATGTGTATGTAAAGATGGCCGACTGCAAATCCAATATAAACGTCCCGTTCTGAGCGGTGCAGTTTGACTGTCAACTGATGCTCGGCACCGCAATCAGGGATTGTCGGCAAGAGATTAAAAGATATTTTCCTCTTCAGGCGGAGTAAATTGGTTTTGGATTAAGGCTGATTGATTGCTGCCGAGGTATACAGCAGTCTGTTTGAAATGTTCAGTTCTGAACACACAAGTAATTTCAGCCCCAGCTACTCAAGGAAATCGCGCCGGATGGAATCGATAGATATTATGTAGCGGTTACCAGCACCGCGCTGTTCAAGGTTATCATCGTTTAAGGCCCGGAGAAATATTATTCAAAGGCCCGTCTCGCGCTGCTGAATGGGTCTGCATGTTAGTGTGAGATGCACGGGGGGGGGTTGTGTGTGCGTGTGTGGGGAGGGGGTGGTGTGGGGGCTTGGGGCGCCGCACCGCGCCGCCGGTTTGCACTCGAGCGTGCGTGTTTTCGCGTTTGTAGCTTCCACAAACGAAATCAGTGTTTGTGGAGGCTAAAAAAGACCTTGAAAGGCATCCAGGCCTTTAGATTGTATGTCCTGCTTCAGGCAGGATATTCCTCAACATGCATGGAGGGATCGTTTGCCGATGAACTGGTCGGATTTTAGTGGTCAAAAGGTCAAAGGCTGATTATGCCTGAATTTCAGCAAATGTCTAAAATTATGATGTGGCGTTTTGTATTGTGATGTCCCGAATTTTTATTTATTTATTTATACAGTTCAACAGCATCACAAACTACAGTCCCAATAACAATCATTCAAATATGTCAACACCTCTCTCACACACATTCAATCACAAATCAACATAAAACTCCTCCTGAAGGGAGGACTGATTGCAGGGCTGTTGTGTTATACTCTACGGTGAACATGCAGTGGTCATAATATTATGGCTGATCAATGTTTTAATAGACTCCTTCCTCTTATGGACGGTGTGAGGGAGCATCCCCCTCACTAAGGTCTAGTTCCGGGGATGGGGCTTTCATGGCGTGCACACGTGAGACTGAAGCCTGTGTTCTGACATAGTCAGTTGGACATTGGAACATGGTTAAACTTAACTTAACATTGTGGGGACTATTGCTGGGGCCAGGTGTATATATAGGGAGTGGAATAGTAGAGTGGGGTGTTGGAGAGACGGGGCTGAGGAAGGGGGGGTGTGGGGGGGAGTTGAGCGCTGCCGCCGCGCCAACTGCTGTTTCTCAAAAGACTGTCTTATCCACCAGCCTGCTGAATGCTTGGTGAGGAACTGTGGAATCTTTTTGTAACCTTGCTTAAAGAGTCAAGCAATAAAAATATCTGGAAAAATTCCCTGCTTGTCTGCTGCTGCTCGTTCCGTCCACTTGCTGAACACTTCAGTACGGCTGGTTCTCATCCTGATTGTTGGGGTTCACCATCATCAAAACCTCACAGGCAGGAATAAATAAAAGCAGCGACTTGACTGGTCAGTGGAAGAATACAAATGTGTGGCAATTGCAATTTTTTTTCCAGGTGCTGTTCTCATAATTATACAAAGTCATAGGTCTGCAAGATAGTTTGAATGATTACACCAGCATTAACCACTCAATCTTGACATTTCTCATTTTTGTATTTTTTAAATAAAAGTCTTGGAATAGGTTATTAAAACACTTAAAAAATTGAGATATATATATCCTGCAGACCTCGGCTGTAACGATGGTTCATTGAGTCGTCTTTCTATCAGCTTGAACCAGTCTGGCCGTTCTTCTCTGACCTCTGGCATCAACAAGGCATCATGTTCTCCCAGAGAACTGAGCATCACTGGGTATCTTCTCTTTGTGGGACCATCCTCTGTAAACCCTAGAGATGTGTGTGAGAACCCCAGTAGATCAGCAGCTGCTGAGACACTCAGACCAGCAACCATGACACCTTCAGAGACACTTGAACCACCTTTCTTCTCCATTCTGACGCTGGTTTGAACTCCAGCAGATCCTCTTGACCTCGTCTACATGCCTGAATGCACTGAGTTGCTGCCACGTGATTGGATGATGACATATTTATGTTAACAACCAGTCGAACAGGTGTACCTGATAAAGTGAATGAGTTTAAATCAGCATTATTGATTTATGACTGAGTTTCAAAATTATATTTATTCATTTTTAAAAAAAAATCTTCATAGCTTTAAAATGACTTGACTCTACACTTATTTTCTCATTCAGTACTAAGTGTTCTCTGGATATGCTAATCTGGCCACGCCCCCTTCTCCACTTATTGGCACTGGGCGGTGGAGCAACAAACCTTTCCTCCAAGCTAGCCAGTTAGCTTGCTTGCTAGCTAGCCAACATTATTGTGTCAACATGTTAAATGCAACCGGTTGAGGAAGTAGTGACGGTCGGTTCCGCGTGTTGTCTGCCACAGACGTACTGGACTGTTGGAGGTGGTTTTTCTGAGAACGTCGTTGGTTGCAGAGCCAAAAGCAGAAATCATCAGTCACGATGCTGATCGTTTATTTTTTATGCTGGATTTATTTTGTAACGGATAAAAATGTTCATACAGACGTCACCAAGGTTGAAATTTTGTTTTTCACCATGCGGGGTCGTGCAGATAAAACGATGGCCTTCTGATTGTTATCTAAATGAGTCTTGTGTTTTTTTTTAAAGGTTTTAATTGTTGATGGACATAAATATTCTTTGGATTAGTGAGAGACTAATTAATCAGTCAGCCGATTAATTGGGTTGATTAATGGCGCTTTGAGATAACCGGCATCGGCCAATCTCGCGAGACTGATTAAAAAAATAAGAATAAGAATAAATTATTTATTATTGATGAGCAATGTGCAACATTTCGGTTGTTTCCCCCAAAAACAAGGAGATGTATTAATCTGCTGATATATTCTGATAAATATATATGTATACATATATTTTACCTGTTGGCATTTGTTCAGGTGGTACATTGATTTAAAGAAAAACTGCAGACTGAGAGCATATAAGCAGAGACATAACAAGGGTGTTACATAAATGTCCATTCAGGTTCAGTAATTTTGTGTATATTATATGTTGTATTTTATCAAGTGATACAAAGCCACCGCCGGGGCATCAACACTCCACAAATCACCCATAGACCAGCATTATACGTCGCCTATTTTAATGCTCTAACCCAGGAAGTGTGTCTCTCCTGCCAATCTCTGCACAAGAGTATGTTTTTTCGCCGTTGATTAACACGAGCGCGTGATTGGCTCATTTGTACATGCTAATGACTTCGTTTTACGCCATTAGACCTGCTGGTCCGCATTCGGATGCGTTTGTGACTCAGATATTAATTATAGATAGCATAGGTACAACAAAAGCGCCGGCCTCCAGGTTTTCTGCTTATTTGCGGGGAACCCGTCGGATTTCACTGGCGCTCTTCATTCCATCTGAGCGTGCGCACGTTTATTCTTCGCAGGTTTTTTTTTTCCTCTGTCTGGCCTCGGTTGTGTTTTCCTGCTGCCGTGGTAGCGGCGGACATCTTGACCTTGTTAGGTGCGTTTCTCCGTGAGACGTTGGCGGGATTCAGCGCCGCTCGTTTGCGGTGTCCATCCTAATTCGACTGTACGGAACATTAATTTGCATTTGTTACGCTGAGGGCCGAAGTAGAAACCTTGTTATTGTGAGGCTGCGATCGATAAGTCCCTGAATTTTACATCTGACATGAAACAAAATGCATCTTTACTATTTGTTCAAAAAGAAAGAATAGAATAAAATAGAATAATTTCGAGAGGCGTGCTTGCTACATCCCTGCCCGGTTTCCTGGGACAGCGATCGCAGCCGTCTGCTAATGCCAGCCTGCAGACCAGCTGACAGTCATTTCAAACTATGATACGATTATTTCTGTTATCAGACGAAACCGAGAGGACAAAACACGGCTTTCAAACTTCATCGCTTTCTTTCGATAGCGGTAAAATGACTCTGGCTTCTAGCTCATGTCGAAAGAGACATCTGAGCAATAAACCGTTTCCCCCGAGCCCCTCAAATGTGTGGTGGAATAGATGAAAATACGTTTGTTAATTTGATTTGATGGTAAATTGTTGGGGAATTCACACCACTGAGGGTCAGTAGTAAAGCGGCTTTAGCGTTGGCACAGTATTAAGACCTCCTCTTGGTTTGTTGTTAAAGGAGAACAGTATGTGTCGGCTCTTTTTCTAATGTGTTTGCTTTGAAATGATAAACAGGAGCAAAATTATCTCAGTCGGTTTGTTATTGAGAGAGAGCAACATGGCCGCCATCCAGGAAGGGGCAACTGGGTGCCATCGACGTCCGTCCACTGAATTAACATCCCTGCAGTCACAAGTAGCGTCCGTACATGACCGATGGCATCGGTGAAGGATCCTATCCACCTTTAGCGGGGGTGTCATGGGAGGTCACGTGACAGGAAGTGTGAAGATGAGAGAGGGATCCGCTTGGGAGAGGAGTACAGGAAGTGACTCCTTCTTGTACATTTCAAAATATGGCGCCCACATAGCTTTGCTGCGCTGCTCTGTGGTCCAGTTCTGATGCTCCCGTGTCCATTGTTGGTGCTTCCAGCAGTGAGCAGAGGTCAGCATGGGCACCCTGACTGGTCCCACGCACAACAAACTGCCATGACTGTGTGTTCTGACTCCTTTCTATCAGAACCAGCAGCAACTGTTTCAGCAGTCTGAGCTCCAGTAGCTGGTCTGTTGGACCAGACCACACGGGCCAGCCTTCACTCCCCACCTGCATCAGTGAGCCTTGGCCTCCATGATCCTGTCGCAGGTTCACCTCTCTTCCTTCCTTGGACCACTTTTGATAGATCCTCTCCACTGCAGACCAGGAACCCCCCACAAGAGCTGCAGTTCTGGAGATGTTGTGACCCAGTCATCTAGACATCACAGTTTGGTCCTTGTTAAAGTGGCTCAGATCCTCACACTGACCCATTTTTCCTGCTTGTAACACATCAACTTTGAGCAAAATGTTCATATGCTGCCTGACACATCCCACCCACTGACAGGCACCATGGTAAACAGATAATCAGCGGCTGATCGGTGTATATAGACTGGTTAATAAGAAACTTTTTTCTTATTGACATATGTGTGGTTTGCAGAAATGTAAAATGCAAACTTTTTCTCCCATGGCAGTCAAATGATTGGGTTAATCTATACGCTATAATTTATTTAAAAACACACAATTCAAGTAAAAGTGTGGAGTTTAATGTGGAACAGCGTCAATCAGTGATCCAATCAGAGGTCTGCAGTGTTTTCACATCACTTTTTAGTACCTCATAGTACCTGGTCAGCCTTTTTTGGAACCCCAGGAGAGCAGCTACTGAAAAAGTGGTACTTGGTACTTTTTTCCAAATGGAAAACCAAAAACATTTTCTTCTGAACGTTGTTGTGATATGTGAGTTCCTGCTGGTTCCTCACTTCCTTGCTTCCTTGCTTCCTTGCTTCCTTGCTTCCTTTCACACCATCTGTCACACCTCTCCAAGGTGGAGATAAGGGGTTTTCAACCTCCTCCGTTTTCTGGACCCCCACTGATCAGTCGTTTTTGGAACTTTGACTGTGCATTTTTTTTAACTCATGTCCAGTTTACATTTGCTAACAATCAACCAGATTTCTGTAAACCCACAAATAAATGTGCGGGAAATTATTATAGAGACAGGAAACTGACGAAAAACTTATGAGGTCGGTGTTGCTGGTTCAGAGTTTTCAAGTGTTCAGCTAAAAGTGAGAGTGAGCTGCTCTTTGTGTTGGCTCCCCCGGAAAGCCCTGGAAATCCCTGGAAATCCCTGGAAATCCCTGGAAACCCCTGGAGGACCCTCAAGGACCTCACCTTGAAATCAATCAAGATCAAATCCATCAAACAGTTTGAGACGTCTCAGCTGAGATCTTCACTGGCGTGGACGTCAAGTGAGTGGAATAGCAGATCTCTGACTCAGTTAATCTCGGGCTATCTTGGGCTAATTTTTTTTTTTTAAATAATAATTATCGGGACTCCTGTGGTGTGCATGACTTGATGCCATGAGGATGATCTTACATCATGCTCTCTTTTTTTTTTTTTTTTTTTTAGGGGCCAGGCATGCCGTGGTGACTTCCCTTGAAACGACACACATCCTGCTTCCTGAAGGTAACGCCGCGGCTCCTCTTTGATTGCCGCCTCCAATCTTCCGCCCGCCGCTGTCTTTTATTTGCCGCTCGCGGTCGGAGGGACGGAGACAGCCCATTACCGCGGTGCCAGCTCTTTGACTGCTGCTGTTTTATATTCTGACTAAATGAATAGGCGCTTGAATTAAGTAATCTCCATTAAGTCTCGGCGGAGTAATAAGAAGGGTCAATACTCTTTGGCCCGGCCACACTTTAGATTTGGAGGGTTCCCTTCTGACCTATTACCGAAGGTGATTCTCCAGACTTTTTGTGGAACTTTGCTCTGCCGCTTCGCCGCCTGCCCGAAGATGAAATTGGCCTGCGGGGGAGAAAAAAAGTTGTCATTAAAATTACGTATCCCTTGACCCCACTTGAAGGTCGTACGCTGGCAGCAATTATTGAGTGTGTCCTTAAGGAGAGGCTCCGCTGGTCGTTAGTGTCGACAGTCCCACCCCTGGGTTATCCCCTTGGGGGAGAGGAGGGTGTGTGTGTGTGTGTGTGTGTGTGTGTGTGTGTGTGTGTGTGTGTGTGTGTGTGTGGACCAGAGTGTCCGGTATCCAGTCCTCCAGCTCCTGGATGACCTGTGAAGGGGAATGACAGCGGCGAGGAGAGGCAGCGTCGCCGGGGAAATGTCAAAGACCTCGTTGGCCCAGAGAACAAAGATCTTAGCGCCGCTGACGGGACGGGCCGCTCGCCTACCCCGATAATGACGCCGCTACCACGCTGCCGAGTAATGAGCCGCAGCCCATCGGTGTGTTTGATTGGACGAGGTAGGCCGGGGGTTCGTGGTTAAGATGACCGCCTGTGGGCGAGCGGTAGGGATTATCTGGTCGCCGTGGTGCCGACCCGTCAGGGGCTCGTGTGGGAGGCATCTTCTGTCCATCAGCTCCAGTTTCAAAGAAAACTTTATCAACAAATCCAGTAAAACAAAACCCTAAAAACAACTCTCATATTCATGTAGAAGCCCAAAAAATATACAGATTGCATTACGTTTGTGCTGATGCTGATTTAATATTTAATTTTGTCTAAATTGCTCATCCATTTAATTAGTTCATTATTGTACATCAAGCCATGCTGTGGGCTCAAAATACTCTTTTGAGTATGATGTACGGCAGACGTGCGCACGTGGGTCAGCTCAGGATTATCACTGCAAATTTATCCGTGACCGACCTGTAACCATGGCAACGTTAATAAGCAGCTGTCAGAGATGAGCAGTTTAACTTTGGATGTCACATCACCCCGCTGGAGGTTACTGGGTAACGTACTGCCTTGGACGTAAAGGTGAGGTTGTCATGACAACGGCAAGCTCTTGCTTCCTCTCAGCATTGAGTGCTAAACTCCACTATTGTTCGTAAATGATGGAGGTACAGTGAGATGATTGTTTGGATTTAACTAACTAACTAACTAACTGATCAGTGTATAAGAGAATGAATCATTCCATTGTTGGAAGTAAACAGCTAGTCAAATGGCACCTTACTAGCTGTTATGCTTGCAGGTACAGAAGGTGATGCCAGCAGGTATGCGATGCTAATACGGATGTTATCGTAGCATACATGTGATGATGCCAGGTACTGTATGTGATGCTAGCAGGTATATTAATGGTAGCAGCTATGTCACGCGAGCAGGTAAGAGATGCGTGCGGGTTTTTGATGCTAGCCAGTATGCAGTGCTAGCTGGTATGTTATGGTAGCATACATGTGATGTTACGGGGTATGTTATGCTAGCAGGAATGTGATGCTAGCCAGTATGTGATGCTAGCTGCTATTTTATGGTAGCATACATGTGATGTTACGGGGTATGTTATGCTAGCAAGTATGTGACGCTAGCAGGTTTGTGATGCTAATAAGGTTTATGATGCTAGCAATTTTGTGATGATAGCAGGTTTGTGATGCTAATAAGGTCTATGATGCTAGTAGTTTTGTGATGCTAGCAGGTTTATTATCTGGTAGGTATGTTAGATATTTGAATGATTGGGATTATTGGGACTGTAATTTGTGTTGCTGTTCAACTGCACTGGGTCACACTGAGAGGTGTCCCTAATAGTTTTGGTCATCCCACTCATATGCTTGAGGGTGACCAAAATACATATGAATATGAGTTAGGCGATAGAAGGTCACTGGCTTGATGCAGCAGAGACCGCGTTGAAGTGTCCTAAAGCAAGATACTGAACCTGTAATTGCTTCAGGTGAGCTGGGTGGAACCTTGCATGGCCGCTCCATTAACAATGGGTGGTGATGTAAAGAACTTTGAGCTCTATTAATTATTATTAAAGTAGAAAAGCACTATATTAATGCCAAAATTACCATCTGCAGTGTAAATTTACCCAGACCTCGACCGTGACACCATGACACATCAGCGACCTGTAAACTGGTATCTGGGTCATTTTTCTATTTTTCTTCATGTTGCTCATGAAGGCATCAGTGATGCTCAGAAACACATACGCTTTGTTTTATTCAACCCTCAATTGTCTAATATATATATATATATATATATATATATATATATATATCACATCTAAGCCACATCTAGGCTCCACCCCTTGTGCATTTAAGTTACATCAGAAGGTTTATACAAACAACACCACACCAGGTAGAGGCGGGTCCCCACTCGAGGTTCAGGTCTGCACGTGAGCGCTTCACTACATGAAGAAAATGAAAATCACAAGACTTCTTGGACTAAAGGAGTAGAAACACCAGCGAAATTGATGTAATTGCCAAGATGCTTTCAGGATATCTGTCCTCCACAAGCACACACACACACACACACACACACACATTCAGCGCTGTTTCACTACATGGTACCGACTCTCCGCTGCTCTGCTGCCACTTTTTCAGTAGCTGCTCTCCTGGGGTTCCCAAAATGGCCAGCTACTATCAAGTACTAAAGGGTGACGTGGAAACACTGCAGACCTCTGATTTGGTCAGAGAGAATTGAAACATCGCCATTGTATCATCAGTGTGCGGCACGCACGGAACACGTTGAACAGCGCCGACCCGTGCCGCCATTTCTAAACAGCCAAACTGTTGTTGGCCGCAGTTTTTAAGTTTTTACTTTTAAAAAGCATCCATTGTTTTCTTATGGTTCCTCGCTGTGCATTTCATGTTGAGTATGATGTCGCAGCAGTTCCACGTGGTGTTGCTGTGACGACCAGTTACACTGAGGCGGTACGACCTTCTAGTGGAAAATGACACTCAGAAAAGTGCCCGATACCAAAGGCGAGTAGAGTAGAGTAGAGTAGAGTACAGTAGAGTAGAGTAGAGTAGAGTAGAGTAGAGTAGAGTAG
>CAAKHG010044481.1:0-13211 GCA_901007715.1 Dactylopterus volitans
AGAAAAAAAAAAAGAAAACCCTTCCGTGTTTGATTTCGCTGCGCGTCAGCTATTATTCAAATCGCCGTAGCCACAAGATAAAAATGCCCATTTTCTTAGCAACATGTAGGAGCAGTTCAGCAGGCTGAGAGCTGACTGATCACAGCTGCCACTCAGGAAACTCACGCAGCGAGGAAGAGGAGGAGGAGTGGGAGGAGGAGGAGGTGTCACACTGTATACCAGAATAGCACGCTTCCACCCAACTGAAAAGTTACTTCAGCCCATTGTTGTCTGCATCTCTGAAGACTCACAAAGATTCGACAAATTGGTCCTCTGATGAACAGAAAGCACATTTGAAAGCGGATGTGTTGACATGCCGTGTTTGCGCGCGAGGACAGTGCGGCAGGGCAGTTCCACTCCAGTCCAGCGGGTGGCGGCGACACAGAAGACGTATTTCAGCATAAACGCTCAGCAACGCCTGGGGTTCCTCTCCTGATTGATATGTAGCGCGCACACCCAAATACAGAGGCGTGTTTTCAGGGGGGCGGGCTAAAAAGCTGGCCAATCACAAATGTTCAGCACTACCAAGCCCCACCTGCCCCCCAAAGTTCCGAAATGAAAGGTTCTTCCCCTTGAGCAGCATTAGAATAAAAATAATTTACCCACAAACCCTGCAAATGCACCTACAGCTTCTCCAGAGGTTTCGAGTCCCCCAGGAAATTTCTGTGGTGGAAATGAGGCTTATGTTTGTAATACATTCTCCATGGCAATGGGGGCGAGTGGGCAGGGTTTCCAGTGCATTTGAACATTGATTAAATCCTTGATGGGGTCCAATATTATGTGGAAAACACATCAGCTGCTGATGAATATTGCACTAGAAATATGGCTGATTCAACATAACTTCTGGTGTGAAGCCCCACCCCCTCCCACCCCCACCCTCACCCCCCGCTCTTCCATCCACACAGAGAGGGATCATTTTAGTTGAACAGACAAAGGCAATATTGGTTCAAAAATTAATGTTGTCAGTCATGGGTTGAGCATCTGTTAGATGGAGAGAAAAATCCACGAGTAGGAATTCATCTCATTGTTGTGATGACGCTGAGTGACACTGGAACAATAAGCAAGCGGCTTCTTGTGATCATTGCCTTAATTTAATTGTTGGTTTTGGGTTGTTGCGCCTCGTCCGACGCCTGTCAGGCTCAAAGCAAACGTCGGGAGCGTCTGTCACGCTTCCCTCCGCTGACGGTGCGAAAGCAGCTCCGCGAGAAGGAGATGTGGCGAGAGAGAGGGGAAGGAGAGCAGCTGCTCCAGTGTGGAGGCATGTAGGAGGCGAGTGTGAGTGGTTACTCGAGGTTTGACCAGAGAAGGAGAAAGGAAAGGGAAATGGGAGGCGAAGCGGAGAAAGTAGCGGCGCGAGTGGATGTGTGTGTGTGTGTGCCACTTTAGCATATTCCTTTCCTGACGTCCCGCGCCGGAGCTTCATCGCGCCTCATCAATACTGGATGAGAGTTGGAGTCTGAGCTCAAACACACTTCCACCGCCAGCAGATGAGGGACCGGTACCTGACCGAAGCACCTGCCGCTCCCGGTCAAATTAAATGCGACGTGTCGTGACGACGGCTGGAGCCGAGAGGCTTTGTTCAATTATACATGCGGAGATGCGCCGTTACGTGAGGGCTCCTCCTCATTGTCCAAAACAACTTAATGACGATTTGCGTGATGGATGTTGACACAGGTCAGGGGGAAAAAAAACAAACAAAACAAAAAAGACAAACAAAGAAAAAACAGAAAGCATGAATAATACATGATACAATTAAAGCGAAAATAAATACATTTGTTCAGCGAGACAAAGAAAATGTGGCATTTGGCGCACGCGGTCGAACAAAGAAAACGCTGCGTGAAGCACAAACTGGAATTAGTTAGCAATATGCCATGCTAAGCTAGGCACAACATTTCAGGTTCCTCATGAACCAGGACAGAGATGGAGAATAAGCAGTTTAGCAAACTCATTTTAGTCTGAATTACAGTAGTTAACAACCGTGTTTTCCTCTTCCCTTTTTTTTTGTCTTTAAATTGAGTTGTCAGTTATGAATTATTGCGTTTGGCTGTTTTTGTTTTTTCTATCTTCCCCTGTTGTACCAAGCTTATGACACCATGGCGACCTCAGTGGCGCCCTCACCTCTAACCAAGATGAAGCTGCTGTCCAAAGCTGGTCAGTTTGGTTGAGTAGACGTTTTCTTTCACATAAAACTGCAAATACTTTTGGACTTAACTTCACCTGCTTCTGACTGTTATAAACTGGGCCAGAATTACAGTTGATTCCAGAGTTTGTTTTTTGTTTTGTTTTTTACTTTTTTTGCATTATTTTTTTTATTTTAACAAGCAAAACAAAACAACATCTACTATTACTTCTTTTTTAAATCTTCTTTGTCATTATTTGTCTTCATTATCATTACTATATTTATCCTTATCATTACCATTAGTTATTTTCATTATCGTCATCATTATCATAATCACGTTCATTATTATTATCCCCGTTGTCCTTAGTATTATCATACTTACTGTTACCTTGTAATTGTTATTATTAGTTGTAGTGTTATATGCTCATCCAGCTCTCAGAAGGACAGAGATTCCTAAAATAACTTGCAGGAGGAGGTAACATGGAGCGACCAGCATGCGGTGCAGGAAGCCGGATCATGATCATCTCTCTGCTCACTAATCACATTCTCTGCATTCTCCCCGAGCCCATGCTGAGACGACAAGGTATCCAGTTGAATAAATGAACAGCGGCAGCCTGGCAAAGGGGCAGAGGTCCCATCATGCACCGCTGCCCCGAGAGCACATGGTTTCTGGTTGGCTGAGCTGATGAGCTTCAGTCCCACACCCTCCTCTGCTGCAGGTTAGCCGCCACGGGGAAGCAGGTGCCTCTGACTCGCACACCTTGTGTGCGTATTTGTGTGTGTGTGTGTCGGAGGAAGAATGTGTGTGTGTGTACGTGTGTGTACATGCATGTTCAGGTCTTTGCATTATTCCACCCTCAGGAGGATGTTGGAAACATATCCCGGTATTTTATGCGCCACCTGGAAGCAGGACTCGCCGACCTCATTTGTGGTGCAGCCTCCCTGTTTGGCCTCCGGTGTATTGTGATTGTACGAAATGATGTTAAAGAAAGGCATTCTTCATTTCTTTTTTTTATTAGTCATTTTACATCTCAAACTTTATTGATCCCCCAGTACGTAAATTAAGTCATGTTTCCATTTCATCATCTGCAAGGTTGGCTTGTTTTTGAGGGATTCCTGTTAGCTAGCTAGCTGCTAGCTAACAGGAAGGTTTGACACAATCGTAGCAGGTGCGTGTTTGGGGAAAAAGAAGCATAGAATTGTCGTGGGATTAGGAAAAAAAAAATAAAATGGATGCAACTAATGAGGAGAGACAGAAAAGCAAAAAACAAACTCCCTCAGGTACCATCCTTCTACTTCAGTGTCCGGGACAGGCTGATGTTTGAACGAGCGCCGGCCAAAACCAACACACCAACACGCAATTAGGGCCCTAATAAATGAGGACACAGTTAGCGGCAGCAGCATGCCGACGTGGCCGCTGCGAGCGACGGATGGAGGATGCAGCGGCTCCGCGCTGGAAACTGACTAATGGGAAGCGATTTGGGGTTGGCCCGAGATATAATTACAGTCCCCACCTCTCCTGTTCAATGAGGCCCGGGGCGTCCCGGGAGACACCTATTTCAGTCGGGTAATAGAGCGCCCGGGCCCCTCCAGCCATGATCAAATTGTCTGAAACAATCTTTTTTTGCTCTCCTGATTGTCCCCAAAGACGTAAAGAGCTGACCTAGGGTTTTCTTTTTTTTTTTTTTTCTTCTCCTCTTTTTGTAAACGTCCTATTAGGACCGAGTCGGCTGTCATGGCGGCGATGGCGCCGTGTTTACGCCCGCAAACGTTTGCCTTTTAAGATGGAAGCCGGACGGGCGCTGTGATTTATGTGGTGTCACGCCGACCGGGACGCTAATGAAGGTGCTCTTGCGAATGCGCGTTTTGTGTGGCGAGGCGGAGAGAGGGAGAATGCATGCATATCCAATATGGACCCGGGCAGACAGGTCATCATCAAATAACAAGGAGGTCACCCTCTTAAGGGTTCCGAGCCAGTGATTCTTAATCCTGGTCCTCGGGGGGGCCCCGCCGTCCTCCACGTTGTAGATGTCTAAGATGCTGCTTAAAGTCCCTTAATTCACAGAGGACCAAACGGTTTCAGTCTTCATTACTGAGCAAAGGACGCAGTACAGATGCCACTTAAACATCTCACACACACACACACACACACACACGCACACACACATACGCACACACACACACGCGCAGGTGCAGCCCTCTGTGATTACGGGTATTTCAGGTAGTTACCGAGCAATCAGTTAACCAGTGGTGAAACCAAAGACGTGACTGGAACCAAAAGAAATTTTTGCAGCGTTCACCTTTTCCACAGGCTGTAGCCATGACAATGAAACTTTCCCTCAAGTGTCATATTCCCTCCTCCTTTTATATCTTGAGCCAATACACTCTGTGAGACGGCGCTTTTTTTTTTTTTTCCTTCTTTGGTTAATTTAGCTTTTTGTTGAAATTTGCACCGGGTCCTTCAGGTGAACTCCGCTTTGAAATAAGTAACCAGAGCATAATCAAACCCGGATAAAAGAAATAGAGCCAACTGCTCCATTTGTGCATATTTTTTTTGGGGGGGGGACTAAATTTCAGAAGCAGCCAGCCGACGGCAGCAGCCGTGTCTGCTCGAAGTTACATCCCCAGACATCTGAACGGCTCCAGTGCAAAGCCAACAAAACCTAAACCTAAGCGTCATAACACGTTTTGGTGATTTGGAAGACTCTTTTTTTTGGGGCCTCATCACAAATAATCCTGCATATTAACATCAACGTTACCCACAAGGAAAATGATTCTCTCAAAACATACGTGAGATGTCAGCTAAGTTTTGTAGGAGCATATTTTTCTGGGAGCCATCACCGGAGAACATTTCAGTATAAGATGTCTTCTTTGTCCAGCCTGTCGTTCTCAGCTAGAATAATTTGTCTCGGATTGAAATTATTAGTTTGCTCCATATTGTCACAGGTTAAAATCCGGTAAACCACAAACTAGAGTGTTTTTTTTTTCTTTTTCTGATGATACAAAGAAAAGGCTGCTGTGAGCAGTAATAATCCTCCTCGGGGATGTATGAAGAATCGGATCAATGTGTTGTTTCGTTCCTAAAAACAACATCCTTTTGAATCATGAATCAAAGATGAGAGGAAATGTGATGTTTATTTCGGAAAAAAAAAAAAAAAGAAGCCACCGCCACATGTAATTATTGTTTCCCTCAGACTTTATCATCAGTGACAATACGTTGCTTTCTCCACGCTGATTAGGAGGAGAGAATGGAAACAAGGACGATTCTCCTGCCCTCCCGCGGTGCCGCATGTTTTAAAAGCCCTTTACAGGGGAAAAAAATACCATAGAGCCGCGCAGATAAATCCATGCCACGCTACTATCAAATTGTTTTCTATAATTAAACTCTGCCATCCCTGGTGGATGCTGGAGGAGACTTCAGTTAGTGAAAACATGTCACAAGCTCCCAGTGGGTTGTTTGTGTTGTCAGTGATGGTTTATCAATACCCTCCGTCTTAATCTTTCTTTCTCCATCGCTCCGGGGGCCCCCAGGCCTCTCTGCATCGACCTCCACCAACACGGCATTACGACATGAGTGAATGAGTTCTCGTGCGGGGAGAGATTGTCTCTAAATCCCCACGGAAATTAACCCCAACGCTGATGTTTTGCTTCCTATAGAGGCGTTAATGGCTTTTTAATGAAATCGTAAAAAAAAAAAAAAAAAAAAAACCACGAGCCTTTTAAATGCGGCAATCGCTCGTAAAACTTTAATGTTCGCGAAATGAGTCATCGCCGTCGCTTTTAGCACGGCGAGCCGAGTAAGTGGCCAATCGGAGACGAGAGGTCACGGCGGATTTAAGGCTTACATAATATAACATGAGTAAAATTAAGCTGCGGGTGGCGCAGTCTTTTATTTCGATAAAGAAAGTCAATTATAGGTAGCCCTAAAAAAATTTCAGAGAGGCTGCCATATTGGAAAAGAACGGCCGTTCCATCAAAATCATAAACCTTCTCCCTCAGGGTGAGCCACCACTTCTTCATGGGCCCTTGACGCGTGAGGTTAGCGAGAGGTGAACGTCTCTCTATCTTCAGCATAGAAGAATGGACTCGGCTGCGTCCCCGCCGGCCCTGAACGCTATCAGGTTCAGGCATCTGTACCTCGAAAATGCCCCTCGTCCAGGGTCCCCTTTCATTCATCATCGCCCTTATAATGTCTGGAAGAAATATGCTGCTGGAAGTATCATCTCTCATGGGTGTCACAGGTTGAGCCTCCCACTTGTTCTCCAGCCATAAAGTTGCAGTAATTTTCTGGGAAAGGCTCCACAGGCCCGGAGGAGTTCGTTTAAACAGAAAGGACAACATGGCTGCCGAGGTCGGGGAGGAAGAGCGGGCTGACCAGGGTGGGGAGTTTAAAATCCTGCTCATTTGCGGGCCCACAAGGGGATCTGATTGGACTTTAACGGCTTTCATACTTTCACAACGGAGAGTAAATTTGCTAAGATCAGCTCTGAAAAACAAACAAAAAAAAAAAAGCGACGAAAGTGCGAATCCAGCAGCTGTAACTCAGGAAAATAGTGCGAAACTGCCGTATATACAGGAACCAAACGAGGCTACGCGACCTAGCGCGCGCCTGCATGTCCGCGGCTCAGCTCCAGTAGGCGGAGCCTAATGTGCCATGAATGCTGTCTGCCACCACGACAAACTGGGGCTGCAACTAACAACTATTTTGGTAGTCGACGAGTTAGGGTTATTTCCGTCACACCCCGGGTCCGTCTCTTGTGGGATAGAGCTCATATTCAGGACCGTGGTGTAGGGCTGCAGCTATCGATTATTTTATTTCTATCAATTATTCCATCGATTAATCGAGTTTTGCTTTGTTGAAAAAGCAACAGGAAACAGAATAGAAAATGAACAACTAGCTGGTCTTTATTGCAATTCACGTGCCTAACGTTAATGCAAATGCAACAACAAATACAAATTTCAATAAATAGATTAAAGCAGAACTAAAGCAGAAAGTAAATGAAAACGATGTGTTTTTTTTTGGTCTATGAAACGGTGGAAAAACGTTGATCGCTGCTCCCCAAAACCCAAGAGGACGTCCTCAAGCCAGCAGCCCGCAATTCAAAGATCTTCACTTTACTGACATAGACTGGAGAAACCAGGAAATATTCATATGTAAGAAGCTGGAGACTTTTCTTCTAAAAAAAAAAAAAGACTAAACGATTAGTCGATTATTAGAATAATTGGCAATTAGATTGGTAGTCGATTCGTCACCGATGCTACAAACGCAAAGAAGACCTTAGCCTCAAGAAGAAGAGACTACATGTCCTCCTCAGCAAGGAGGACTGCTGGAAGGAGCCGTTGCTCCCCATAATCCCTATTTTGATGATGCCCATCGCTGTTTGTCGCCATTTTCCCCCGATCTCCTGCTCGACTTGTAACGGCCGTCGGCAAACCAGGTGTGCATCACCTCCGTCTCCCGGGACTGGAAATGCGTCCCGAAGGCGCAGGCGGTTGCAGATGAACGTGGACCCCCTGGAGGAACGTTTCATCCGCATGGTCCCACACGCCGTCCAGAACGCAAACGCTCAACGTCCGAGGCTCGGCGGCGACCTGAGCAGTGATGAATGCTTGAACCGGCTAATCATCGGGAGCCCGTGACATCTTGAGGTGATACATGCATCATGGGGAGGAAGTTGTTGTCTTGGCTTCGTCACCTCCGAGACGCTCCACGTCGTGTAATGAGCGCCACGTCGGTGGAGGCTGACGGATGTGATAATTAGCTCAGCGTCTCCAGATCTGCAGTCGAGCCTGATGTATCGCGGTGTCAAACAGTTGACTGGCCAAAAGGTGCTCCAAGAATAGGAGCAAATCTCACCTCCGATGTGTCAGATGACAAATTAGCAGTATCCCGGTCCTCATAAATCTGTTGACTTGACAACAGTTTCGGGGAGTTGCTCATCTCCCTAATTTGTCTTTCTGTGTAGTGCATTAGAGCTCAAGTCTTGCTTTTAATGATCTTTTGTCAGGTTCTTGACGGATGCGCAGAGACTGAATATTTCCGCTGTCGGAGTGGCGCGCCGCAATTATCGTCCGATGCGGCCTCTGATTCATAGCCAAACATAACCCCTTTCTGTTTGAGAAGAGCGATGCTTCGCACTCGATGTAACATCCATCCTTCGGGATCGGCGTCTCCCAATCCTGCCCCCCTCCCCGCCCCGCCCGCTGCGCTTTAGATGTCTCCTGCTCCGGCACGCCTGATTCTAATGAATGGTTGCTTACCAGGCTTCTGCAGAGCTTGTTGATGAGCTGGTGATTGGAATCAGGTGTTCCTGGGGAAGACCAGATCGACACTTGAGCCGCATCGGTTTTACCAGAAAAGATTTGGACACGAATGTTCTGGAGCAGTGTCTTCCACTCCCGGTCCTCCATGACCTCTCACCCCCCCCCATCCTTTGTGTTTCAGATGTCTCCTGCTCCATCACACCTGATTCTAATGATCAGCTCATCATCAAGCTCCGTAGAAACCCGGTGACTTTGCCCTGAGGTCCTGCGGTATGTTCGAATAGTCCCTCCCATCTCATTTTCCTATCTGCTTTTCCTCTGAACGAGAACCATGTGAAAACTGTGATTCATTACCAGATAACATATAAATAGATAGCTGAACAGAAGCAGCAACAGCGAGATGGAATGATTGGCACATTCGCTCGCCTTCATGTCCAGTAATTATCCTCGTGGTCCAATTAGTGTGATGATAATGGATCCGCTAACACGAGTCATCAGGTTAAACCTGCGCAACTGCAGCACATCTCGTCAGTCGGGCCACAACTTCGCTATGACCATTTTATAACGGCGGCGGCATGCTTACACTTCAGCCGCTTAACGGTACAAACGTGATTTTCATCCTCTGAGACGAGACTCGGCGTTAACACGTCTGAGGCTTTAAACAAGAGCAAATATTAACAAAATAGAATGAAGAATAGATAAAGATAAAACCACAATGGATCCGCATAATTGGCGCATCTGTCACGACTCGAAACGTGTCGGCTGCTCAACGCAGAAAGACAAACACGATAAGTTGGCGATAAACAAGTGGCAAACATGAGCAGGTGAGTGAAATAATTACCAGGCTGAGCGAAAGGCAGCGGCGTTACGTTACGGCCGTGGAAACAACCTGCAGCTTCTAATACGATCAAAACGGCTCAAATGAGCCACAGACGATCCGACTCGCTCGGCCCGTTCCTTTGTTTCAGTGAGCGGCCAAAAGGTGCGCAGCAAGGGCTCGTGGGGCGGCAAAATCTCCTTATGTTAGAGGAGCTATTAGGGGAAGCACCGAAGCTGCTTTCCTTAATTTTTTTCTTTTTTAGAGAAGGATAACTTCTCCCATCTTTGCTGCCACATCGGGAAACACTGTTCTCGAGTGTAAGTGTACCCCAGTCAGCTCCCATGGGATTAATCCATGGCTCGCGTGGAATTACGCGTGCCAGCTCAACTTTTCTGGTCCGTTTGATTCAGCCTTGCGTCCTAAACACAGTTTTGAGTGCGACATAATTTAATTCAGTCATATAGGTCTTTATAAACCCAAGCGTTTGGAGGAAGGTCGAGGCAGCTCGAGAGCCGGACATGAGTTTGATCGCACGTCGCGCCTGCGAATATCATATTTACAAGAATGACCTTTGCAGGCCCGCCCGCGACGGTTGGCCCGACTTTAAAACTCTGATCTTCTCCTACACACACGCCGTGTACTTTGTTGAAGCACTTTTTTGCGGCTATAGGCCATAGTTTCTCATCGACGTGTTATCACAAACGTGATTCAAATAAACACTATCTGCCTATAAGTGTTTTTAATCCATGCGGTCCAGTGGAGACTGTTTAACTCAAAACATAATTCATAATACTTGTGTTGGAATCCATTTTTTAGCACACAGGGTTGAATAAGTGTGGAATATCTCTATGGCGCTGGGTTCTGGTCCTGGTTTCGAGGCTCCCTTTTCACTAACTCAGTCTGGAAACTGAATTTCGAGGCTGGAGTCAAGTAATGTTGGAAAATATTTGCATTTTTCATGCTCAGAATACACATAAAACATTTCTGAAATGGCTCAAGGCGGCAATTCTGAGGAGCGCCTGGAAAGGTCTTCTGACCATCGGAGGATGTCCGAGGTGAGTGAGGCGTTACCTTTGGAGAGGACGGCTGTCCAGGGGAGAGACGAGTCCCACGCTGGCCACAAAGGCCGAACTGGGAGAAGCAAAGCCTGCTGGGAGTCCAAACTTGGCGTGCGCAGCCGCAAAGGCCAGCTGACGATCTGGCGAAGAACGGAAAGAGAGCCGAGCTTCTCACGCTGCGGAGGGGACCAGTCGATGAGCAGCGGCCGAGCTGATCGCAGACAAGGTTCAGGTGTGGACCCGAGGCGGAGGAGGAGGAGGAGGAGGAGGAGGAGGAGGATGAAGAGGAGGAAGAGGAGGAGGAGCAGCAGCAGCAGCAGCAGCCGCGACATCGAACGCACACAAATACAAATGCTCACTTCCTTTGGGGAGCAAGTGCCGTCCACTCGAGATCGCCACCAATCTCCGCCCGACAGATTTACTACCCGCCGTTTGTGCCAAACACAGCGTTTCTTAGTCTGGAGCTGTCGGGAGCAAATGCACGATGTCGTCCTCTTTATTGACTCAATTAGCATTTTTTCATTTTCAAAATGACATTCCTATGCAGCCTTTTCTCCGGTACATGAATACCCGAAGAGCATAAATTCAGGTGCAGCTTAATTGGTGCACTTGGCCTCTGTGTGTGTGTGTGTGTGTGTGTGTGTGTGTGTCGGGTGCCATTTTCAAAACTGGTCTACGGGGGGATTCTTCAATCGCGGGTCGAGTAAACAGGACGCGTTGTCACTAATATGCCGGCGTGATTTGTCGGGGGACCATCTGTGCACCTCCTCCCTGCTTGCGTTCTACAAAAGAAAACCGAAGGCTGATGTAATTTGATGCACAGCCAATCAAAGAGCGTCCGGTAGCGGAGAGATGCATCACGCTGTCAAGCAAGGCAGAGTCCTTTCTGCTGCCGTTAGCGTCGGCGGTGATAAATTAAAGCTGAGCCGCAGCGGGAACGCGGGAGTTTCACTCCCGTCGCGGCTAACGAGTGAGTCTGCAAGCCGGAGCGGTGGAGTGACAAGCCGGTCTCAACATTTTCACGTTTTTAGGTCCCATAGCTTTTGGAAATGAAACGCGGGAAAAAAAATACAATCCTGCTGGTACCCGACTTTTACGAAAAATCATCCAAAATGTGCTTAAATTACATAAAAATCGGATTATCTTGATTCACATCCAGTGCTGCTTATATTTTTGTGTTTAGCATTATAGTAGTAGTAGTAGTTGTAGTAGTGGTGGTACTTCACCCATGCTTGTTCGTATGTCTCTTAGCAGGGCTACAAAGTTACTCGAAAAATGCACCGATTTGGATGAATGTTTTATTTATGGGCAGGAATCCGTGATTAAGTGTCAAGAAAGAGCTGCATCAGGATCGAGATAGAGGAATTTTTCACATGACTCTCCCACGGCCGCGACCGTTTGACGCAATCATTGGTGACTTGACGCTGAAACGGCGCGATACGCCCACATGACATCGGTTAAACATGAGATCTACGTGATTCGGTTAAACGGGGCAGATTTTTATTTATTTTTTATTTATATTTTAAATTCCAGAACATTCGCCCTCCTCGCTGCTCCGCTGCAAGTTCAGCAGGGCTGCACATCACCAGCCACCAGGACGGAGGCCGCTGTACGCAGGCAGCGCTGCTCAGCGTTCCTGGTGGCTCCTACAGGCCACCGTACGAGAGGTTTGCACTCTAAATCCAAATTGTTTAATACTTCTATAGCCTTAACTTCAACTTTTAATCAGCTTTTTTTCCTGCTTTTTTAATGTATTTTTAATTTTTTTTTATATTATTAACGTATTAAAAAATTCACATTCAAAAGAAAATTATTTTAATTGTTAGTTTTTTTTTGTTCTGAGTAACATTGCACCAATTTCTAAGTACAATAACGGGGGCTTAAATTCAAGTATTAATTGCAGATTATATATGGATTAACACATAATTGAGCCTGTTAAAATGTTCATTAGGTGTTGTATCATTTTAAAAAAGAGATTCTAAGTCAATAAATACATAACGTCTCGGCAGGGTTTTAATCCCTGAGAGATGAAGCCGTCACATCGAGCACCTCCGGCAATTCTGCTAATTATAGAATCCTGGTACTTTCAGTGTTAATAGCTGGTGATATTCTGATTTTTTTATTTTATATTTTTTTTTTCCACCCACTGCCGTAAGTTATCTTTTATTATGGCTGCGATCGCTACAATGCTGCGCCGGCGCTCACCTGCAATTTGAGTTCCTGCACCTGATGTAAGCCAATGGGAGGGATTGAAATAGCTCTAATTACAGCAGCGGCAGAGATGTGGTGATGTGTTTACGTTCCTGTGAACTCGCTCGCACGGCTGTCTGTCAAATTAGAGATCCTCGCTTTAAAAGTAATGCCATTTTTTTTTTCCTCTTTTTTTTTTTTTTTTGAGTCTTTCACTAAATCTTGCAAATGGAGGGCTTGTGTGATGGGAGATGACAGCCCCAGCTCCGCGGAGTGCTGCAGATGGTTCTGAATCATGTGAGAACCGAGTGAACGTTCCAAGGAAACGGTGTTTGCAGTCCAATTGCATCACGTCAATAGTCCGAGGCGAGCGTCGCTGCCTGAGGCCAGAATGACTGATGACTTCCTTCATTATCTCGCATGTTAGAACCGTGGGACCAGCCAACAGATCAATGATTACAAGAATCTCTAAATGTCACCGCATAATACATTAGAATCAAACCGCCATTTTCATTGCGTGAAGCATGTTATTTATCCAGACCGATGATGTCACATCAACCTTGTTTCAGGACGTACTTACCCATCTGGGACAGATCTGACATGACCCTCCTATGAGTCGTACTAAAAAAAAAAAAAAAACTCTTGTAAAGTAAGAAATTTTGATTTTACGTAAAGTTCAAATGTTTTAAATGGAATACTGGACGTTACCGTGGCCATTTCC
>CAAKHG010044483.1:9327-22456 GCA_901007715.1 Dactylopterus volitans
GCGTTTCTGTGTGTGTGTGTGTGTGTGTGTGTGTGTGTGTGTGTGTGTGTGTGTGTGTGTGTGTGTGTGTGTGTGTGTGTGTGTGTGTGTGTGTGTGGTGGTGAGGGGGTGGGAGGGTGTGCAGGCACATCACATGAGTATTTTTGTCTCGTTAATCTGCCGCCGTCAGAATCATTAACACGCACACTTTCTACTGTGTGTGTGTGTGTGTACGTGCGTGTGTGATGGCATCCCGCAGCAAAGCGAAGCCTCTTAATAGCCTCTGATGTGACAGGAAGCTGCGAGCGCGTCCTCGAGCAGCAGCCAACCAGACGAGAGGTGAGATGCAGGACGCCATGTTTTTATCTTTAGCTCCCGCTCGGGAGATGTGACAATACACACACACGCACGCACGCACGCACGCACGCACGCACGCACGCACGCACGCACGCACGCACGCACGCACGCACGCACGCACGCACACACACACACACACACACACACACACACACACACACACACACACACACACACACACACACACCCTACAAAAATAACATTAACAGGATCTTTGAGCTCACACGGTGATAAAAGTTAACTTGCGCTGCAAACCCGACTTAAGTGGCTCTCTCATTCGAGGAAAACTGCACCAATGACGTCGTGCCGCCGTGCAGACCCACTGCAAACGCTGCATGATGTCATTTCCTGTTACGTAACTCTTTTACTGACACATCTGCAGCTCGGAAACTGAGGCTTAAAGTACTTTCTCACTAATCTGGCTGCCGCTGGTGAGTTTTCGTTAAGTTGCTCCCTGAATCCTGGAAACACCGTCTTCTTCTTCTTCTGCTTCTTCTCCTGCTTCTTCTTCTTTGGTCTGACGGACAAGCCGCTGCCCTCTACTGACTATTTTTGGTAAATGCTGAGATTTCTGCGATACAATTTACCTAAATTTATTTATTAAGTTGACAGCCCTTCCTTGTTAGGCAGGTGCATGTGTGTGTGTGTGTGTGTGTGTGTGTGCGCGCGCGTGTGTGCGCGCGCGTGTGAGCGCGTGTGTGTGTGCGTGCGTCCTGCTTACTT
This sequence comes from Dactylopterus volitans, assembly GCA_901007715.1. Classification (NCBI taxonomy): domain Eukaryota; kingdom Metazoa; phylum Chordata; class Actinopteri; order Syngnathiformes; family Dactylopteridae; genus Dactylopterus; species Dactylopterus volitans. The sequence continues at coordinate 10,387 of CAAKHG010044483.1, forward strand.
GCGGCCTCCACCAGCTCCGGGTGCAGGCTGTAGGGGATCAGCGGGTCGGGCAGGTCAGCGAAGAAGGCCTTGAGCGCCCCGGCGGCGGCGTTGACCGCCACGTCCATCGCAACGAAGTCGATGTTGTGATCTGCGACAAACACACACATGATGACATATCCGTCACACGGAGGCGGTTCAAGGCACGACTCAACCGCCAGACTTTAGCAGGCGCGCGGGGGAACCTGCAACCGAGTCCGGCGGCCGGCGGATCTGAGCCGCCGCTTCAGGACGTCAAAAGGGCTTCGCAGAGAGCTGCCGGCTGGTGGCGGCTAACGTGGGCTAACGTGGGCTAACGTGGGCTAGCATGGGCGCGCCCGGCGGCACAGAGGCCCGCCCGAGTCTGCCGCTGGAGAAGCCGCAGCCCCGGAACGTGAATATACGCCATTTCTGTCTCCCGCCTGGAGTTTGGCACTCGCGTGACGGCGGCTTAGAGGAAGAACGCTGAGAATCGGGAAAATGAGAAGGGCTTTGACGCTGCGAGGCGGCGAAGTGACGGCGGCGAGGAGGAGGAGGAGGAGGAGAACGGCGGTGCAGAAAGAGGACAGAGCCCTAAGGTGACACGACAGCTGTCACACTGAATCTCACACACACACACGCACGCACGCACGCACACACACCCCAACTCTCAAGGAAATAGAGAGCGATGAAGCGGAGGCATATGAACATATAAAGAGGAAAAGCGCAAGTGAATGAAAGGAGGGAAGAAGGGACGAGCGGAAGTGAGGACGCAGTTAAAAGAAGGGAGGAGGACGGCGAGGGAGGAGGCTGGAGGACGGCGAGGAACAAGAGCGGCCGTTTCAATAAAGTTCATTCAAAAAGGAGCCCCGCCTCCGTTGTCTTGGAGTGTTCCCACCGCCCCTGCGATGAGAGGAACCTCCGCGGGCTTCGTCACGAATACGCGGCCTGACAAGGTCACGGACGGCGAGTCGCCGGTCCGCAGCGTTCTACTTGAAGAGTCCACCCGCGGCGCGGCGCCTCCGCGGGGCAAAGGTCACCTCTGACCGCCACGGGCCCAACCGGCCACCCGCGACATTTATATCTGCGTTTAAAGCCCAAAGTGAAGAAGAGGAGAGTCAGTTCAAACCTCCATGACATCACCAGCAGCCTCTTAACAGAGAACGACGCCCCCCACTCTGATTGGCCGGTTTTGCTAACTCGGCTTCTGTCACGACTGGCTGGTGGCAACGGGAAACCGGGGTTGGGCTGTTACCATGGAGACAGTGAGTTTGCTCCAAGCTGTAACCTGAAATCGCGTTACGGGCGCTCGCCCGAGTTGGGACCGGTAACTAAGGGCGACCAGACGTTTGCCTGTAGGACCCCACGGCTCCGGAGACCTCCATCATCATCGATAATATCATTATGATCAAATTTCAGTGTCATCACCATCTTCTCCATCATCATCACTCCTCTCGGCATCATGCCAACGTTCCGGTGTTCAGCTTCGATTGTGACTCTTATTATCTGAACGCAGCGCCTGAACGGGAGGCTGAACGAAGCAGCTGAGACTGACTGCCTGACTGAGAAATCGACCCGTCTGCCTTTACGTTCCACCAGCCGGCTGCAGCAGCACCTTTTGCTTCTCCTGGCAGCCGCCATCTTGGCAGCTCGCCATCCGCCCGCTGCGGGTCGGCCATGTGTTTCTCTTTAAGCACTGTCGCCGCCGCCGCCGCCACCACATGATCGCATTTGGAGCCATTTTACGCGGACGGCTTCATGGCGGCTCGGATTTACTGCTCACGTCGCGCTAACGCTCCGCCGCCAACACGCTTCCCGGGAAGCTGCCGGGTCCTTGAACCGGACCACTTAAGTTCATGGGAAAATCACTTGGAGTCAGAGAGGGTGGAAATAATGAGACGCATCGGCCTTTGAAAGTCTGTTTCGCTTTCCCATGCACGTAGGTGTGTGTGTGTGTGTGTGTGTGTGTGTGTGTCCACGCGCGCACTTTTACCTTGATCAAACTGTTTCTGGATGTTGTCCTGGTCCGTCTTGTTCCCGCTGACCCGGTAGAGGCCTTCTGTCGTCAGACCTGCAAACACAAACGTCGCCGTTAAGCAGACACTCGGACCTCAGGACGCCTTCGTGCGCAGGTCAGGCGGCGCTGCCGAGGAAACGCGCCGCGCTGAGCTGAAACAGATGGACAACCACCGCGGTTATAATAGCTCTCATGCCGCGAGGTTTTCTACAACCGCAGTCCGGCCTCTGTGTCCGACATTCCACACGTCCGGGATGTGGACGCCTCTGGAATCGCGGCCGATCGCCGTCACGTGGTTTGTGTGCGAAACCTGCGAAACGATGCCTGAAAAGTGTCTGGCATCCGCGACGGCGGCAGCGCGACGGCGGCAGAGCGACGGCAGCGCAGGGACGGAGCCGCTCCTCCATCTGCTGGAACCACCGACCCCGCAGCTGAATCCAGGCTCCCACCAATAGGTGAAGACTTTGTATTCATACATTTAATACAATCCAGAGTTGGAAACTGTCACCACTTCATCATGTCCTTCAGCAGTGGGGAAGTTTCGCGTAGACGAACGCCTGAACGTGTGCCGCCACCGCCTCCACCAGCCAATCAGGTTACAGCTAACATGTCCGTCACAATCGCCGTGACCTCTGACCACCAAACTCGACTCGCGAGTTCCCTCCAGACGTTTTTAAAAACATCTCACCAGAGCGGGACTCGTCTCAGAAAAGTCGAACTTTGACCTTTCGGTCCCAAAATGTCACCATGTCATTTCATCCCGTGTTTGTCTTCATCGGCGAGTTAAGTTGAGTTACTGACAAAAATGTGCTTTGTTGGGATCACAGTCACCTCGACCTTTGACCTCCGCCGCTGAGCCCCATTTGTGCCTCCAGATGTTTCCGAGGTACCAGACTGAGACGTGGAGGCGTGAAAACTTTATTAGTGTCCATGAATAACGACGGGCGCGGGCGGCGGGAGAGCGCGGCAGACGAGGAAGGTGAAGAGCGAGGACGCCGGGCAGGCGGCCATTTTCATGAGCGATGGCAGCGATAATGTCGGTCAGAATTCTATTCTCGCTCCTCGCCAGGCCGTTATCTTCCCTGCTCTGATTGGCCCACTGCACATTTTCCTGCTTATTTGTGCTCTTTCATCTTTTCAAGCTCGCACCGCTTCTCCTCTCGTGTGTCCCTGAGCTTCTCAAACACACCGCGGCCCAGAAGCTGGCGCCGCTCGTTAGAGTGATGACTGAAACAGCCACGCAGGCGGTTCGCCCGCGCCCGACTCCTCGCCCGACTCCTCGCCCGACTCCTGACCCGACTCCTCGCCCGCGCCCGACTCCTCGCCCGACTCCTCACCACGACGGCGAATCAGTGCTGCAGCTGTTGTGTCCGTGTCTCCGGCCGGTCCACCTGCAGCGCCGCGGCCATCCCACTCAGCCGACCTCGGGCCGGCACACGTGCACTCCTAACTACAGCCAATGAATGGTAACACACACACACACACACTCACGCTCACACGCATGCCATTCATACAGGCTGTAATTCTGCTCCGTCGCTGCTTCTGCTGCTGCTGCTGCAAGGTCATCCATACTGCAGTGTGTGACTGTGTGAGTGTTTTGTCCCTGCAGTGGCAGTTAAGCAGAGACACTATTATGTAAATTCAGCTTTAATGGATTCAAGTAAAACCGTGTCAAGTGTGAACAAGCGTGTGTGTGTGTGTGTGTGTGTCTGGCTCTGCTCTTAAATTAACAGAAATCTGTGGAAAGCAGCACTTTTGCTAAATGACCTCAGTCGAATCAGCAACCCACTCGACCCAATTTGTGTGTGTGTGTTGTGTGTGTGTGTGTGTGTGTGTTCTGACTGCGCCTCACATGAGCTCCGAAAACAGAGCAGGCAGAGAGCTCTGCTGCCGCGTGTCTGCATGTCTATACTTGTGAGGACATCAGTGACGTCATGTGGCCCCGCCCACGCGCTCGGACCCTGCTGGCGGCCTCGCGATGGCGCTGGCAATGGCGCGGCTGCGGCGCGCCGCCTCTCTGCCGATCCCGCAGTAACTTGGCAGAGACGTTTGTGTTGTGTTTCTCGACAGCGACGCTTCACAAACACACACACACGCGCGCAAACACACACACACACACCCACCGCAGGAAGTGGGATCTGCATGGCTGACGGGGAGCTGAAAACGTTAAAATTGAACACTGGGGTCGATGCGGTTTGTTTACTTCGCTGCGTCACAACTAAAGACTGGAGACGGTTTTAAGGGGCTCACGTTACACCGCCGCCGGGGGTCAATACTCCTCCCTGACTCAGCCGCGCAGTACAAAAACCCCCGGCAACGCAGGCGCAACGCTGCTTCTGCCTAATCGATCGCTGCCAATTCACCTGCGAGCGACCCGTTACCGTGGCAACATTAACAATCACGGCCGTCAAAGCTTCGTCATCAACTTCGACAGGTAAAAAAAACCGCCAACAATGAAGAAAGAAAGAGCCTGAAGACGACACGGACAGACTCACCTCGACACGTGACCTTCACTGACCTCACAACCGACCGCGACGAAGCAGCCTGGACGCAAAGGAGACTACGATGGCCGGTTGTCATGACAACGGTGTAAAAAACAACAACTTTCTTTCCCTACAAACTAGCACAGGGTTTTATTTTACATTTCTGGTAAGTGACCATGGCAACGGTGGGACGATCAACGCCGCGGCGGGAGACGTTTGACCTCATCTTGCGCTGCTCCAAGTGAAACCAGCGCGTCTTCAGCGGTGATGTCACGCAGCGTTTGTGGGCGTGTCAAAGTCACGGAAATACGGGAACGCTTCTACTCTATCAAATCGAAACCTTGCGCCTGCTTGCGCTCAAACCCGACGCCGCCGCAGTCGTCGTTTGTGACTTGAAAGCGCTCGGCGGCTGCACTCAGCAGTCACTTTTCTCACATTCAGAAAAGGTTCATATTTACTATTTTCCCATGTGTGCCCTGAATGCAGCACGCACCGCATCACTCCTCATCTTTCCCCCCTGACTTTACAGTGACCCTCCAACTCCCCTTGATAAAACTGTCATCACCCTGCACATATCTGTCATTGTGAGGATATCTGAGTGCGCGCGTGCACACACACACGCACACGCACACACACGCACACACAAACACACACACGCAGATCCTGGGGGAAGGAAGTTAACAATGCAGCTCATGTTTGCATGCTGGAATCTGATAAGACTCATCCTGCAGTGATATGATCTAATATCCTGACACACGCGCACGCACGCGCACGCACGCACACACACACACACACACACACACACACACACACACACACTCTAACTCCTCCTCCTCCGTCGTTCCACATCCGTCTCATCATGCTCCTTCATGTCTCTCTACCTGTCTCGCTCTCTCTCTTTCTGACAACCATCTGCTGTGGGAGGGAACAGTTCAATGAGTGAAAGTCAATCAGTGGCTATTTTTAACTCTTGGTTGCGACGCACGCACGCACGCACGCACGCACGCACGCACGCACGCACGCACACACACACACACACACAGCTTGTAATTACAGTGGTGACTGGTTCTTCTCCTCTTTCAGTTTTCAACCACAATAATAAACAACCAATCCTGTTTCACTGCCAGCACACACACACACACACACTTAGGTGTAATTTAGGGAGTCTTCATGTGAGAGGTGACCTTTGACCTGAAGCATTGACATGTGTATAAACAAAGTGCTTTTGACTCGATATTGCCATCAAGATGACGGCATCAAGGTGTCGACGTGACGCGACGGCGGCGAGGTCGTCAGGCTGAAGCCGAGCGGCGGAGCGAGTGTTTACGCGATGACGACGCTGATGGATGGACGGATGAACGCGAGGGGCCGTGACATCGTTCATGCTGCTGAGGCCTCTGATGGCTCCTCTGATGGGGGCGTCCCGGAGGGTTTGGTGTGATCTGGTTCACTCCTGCAGCTGAGCGGTGCAGCTGCAGTCGCATCGGGCTGATGCAGAACCCAGAAACTTCTCAATGGGGGGAAAAAAAGGAGCTAATCTAAGCTATAATCATTATCTGAATCAGGGATTGTCGTGTAAATTAAGATGGTCTGTGTTTGATAACCACAGAACACACACACACACACACACACGCACGCTAGCCAGGGTTAATTAGAGCCAACACCGAGCAAGATCCTTCGCTTCACATCAGCAGATCCCATCCTGCGTGCTCCACTTCCTCATATCCAGGATACTCAGCTCGTTATAAAATGGGACGCCGCGTGCTCACATGTCGCGGCTCCTCTGAAGAAGATGAATTTGCAGGTAAAAGTGCTGGTTTTCCCCGGGGAGCCTGAACGCAGCTTTTTCCCACAATCCTCTGGGCTGAGAAATGAGCTGCAATCTCTGGTCTGGAAGTCATTCTGCTGCCGATACTCGACCCCAGAGAGAGGAACAGCCAAGCCTGATGGGAGGGGAACTAATGACCCAGGTGAGCGCGCGCACACACACACACACACACACACACACACACACACACACAAGGCTGTGGTCTGGTGGAGTCATCAGTTTCCGCACTGGTGTGTTAATTTAATGACCGGCCCTCCACACAACCATGGGTCAATGTAAATCAATACAAAGGCTGTGAGGAGTGTGTGCGTGCGTGTGTGAGTGTGTGTGAGAGAGAGAGAGAGAGAGTATGATTTAATATCTGGGTACCTTGGGTAATGAGATCCACCCCCCCCCCTAAAGCCCCCACCGCACGCAAGCACGCAAGCAAGCGCGCGCGCACACACACACACACACACACACACACACACACACACACACAGCTACTCTCAGTAGGCTAGCAGATCCTGACCATCACCATGTTTTCATCAAAAGCGCCATTTTTGTCCTCAATGGAAACCAACTGGTCCTGCCGCGGCGGCGGCGGCAGCTTCTGGGCGGCGGCTTCCCGGCAGCGGCGGGCTGCTTCACGCGTTTGCCGTGCCACGTTATTGGACGGCGCTCAGGGACAAATCGGCTCGCTCAGACGGACGACAGACAGCCATCACCGACCGGCGGCGGCGACGGTGCGTCCCAACATGACCTGGGAAACCACGGGTGGCACCTGAAGGCATCACTGCGTTGGGGGCTCTTTGCCGTTGTGCAAGGCGAACGGACCTGCTGGGACAAACACCACCGAAGAAGCCGTCGCAGTCAATTTACCACATTCCTCCTGACACAAGAGCAGCCTTTTTTTTGAGAACCAAATTTTATTTCTTATGGGGAAATTTTGGAATCAATAATGATGAAATATTTACGTTGTAATGTCAGGAACCGGTGTGCGGGATGGTGGCGAGTAGCTGCAGCACAGCCTTAAAGGGGCAGCTCACCCAAAACAGAAAACCCGCGCCTGTGGGCACGCGGCCACGAACGCAGCTGCAGGCTCGCGAGATAACAGCTACATTCAGGCTAAAAAAAACTGTAAATGAGGCAGTTTTGCGATGAATCTGAAGGTGGCGGCTTGCAGACGCTCGGATGACGTCGCAGCAGCAGCACGGAGGCTTTTTATGGTTTTTATCTGTTGATTTTTCACGTCTGAAGAGGTGGTCAATGTATACTTCAATCGCACTGGATTTGGCTAAAACGCAAAGGTGTCTCGTGGACTTAATTGCTTCTCTCTCACACACACACACACACACAAATACACACACACACACAGTGCATCGGCATAGCAGTGAGTAGATGAGAAGATTTTAACTTTGGGTTTAATGTCCCTTGAATGCACCACAGTCGGAATCACAATTTGCTTTCGAGCTTCTTGGTTCCAGATGATCACTGTGTCTCTTTTTTAGCAACATTAGCTAGCAGCAAGGGACGCTAACTCACCTCAATGGGGGGGGGGGGTTTCCGCGCCTGTCTTACATGCATGTGGCGCCACCTATGGCTGCTAACGTGCACTGACATGGAAAAGTCTTCAAAGATTATAAGACGGCCTGATATCTTTCCAAAAAGCAAACGCGCCTGTATTCAAACAAACAGTCTCCAGAATTACATCAACATGGCACTTAGAATGCAGCAAACTGCCATGTTGACTGAAAGCGTTACTTTGTCATTTTTATAGCATTTTCATGTTGAATTTAGGACGCGGCTCGTCTGCGAGGAGACAAACGCGACGCAGGCGAAGGTGGACGTCCAATCAGCTGCCCTGATTCTTTTCTCCCCGTTTCTGCTACTTAAATGTCTCATTTACATTTTCTCTGCGTGGCCGTCAGGAGCGCTGGAGGAGGATGAGGAAGAGGAGGAGGAAGGTTATCAGGCTCCTGCAGGAGGAAGAGGAGGCGAACAAATGAAGCAGCCGCTCATAGCCCGCAGACTCCTCCCCTCCCTCAGCAGCTGGCTCCTCCCCCTTCAGTCACCGCTCTGTCTCCTCGTCTCTGGGTACTTTTTAGTGAAACATCTAAATACATTTGTGCTGCTACATGTCAAACAGAAAAATGATGTTACATGATAGGATGTTAAGCTGAAAACAGCGGAAACTCAAAAATAAAAGAAAAAAAGAGAGATGGGAGGCGTCTCTGCTCGACTTTTATTGGACGTTCCACATATCAAACCGCTAAATAAATAAATATGGCTCTTTAATCATGTCCAACGCGTTGGCGCTTGACTCCATGTCGCACCTTCACTCCAGCCGCTGACGTCGTGGTGCTCTGCCCCGTCAAATTGGGTTTCATCTCTTCACGGAAGTGATACGGTTTTGGACTCCGACCTGAAGCGTTTACATCAGCGGGTAAAAGAGGAGCGCCGCTCGCGGAGAGGTCGGAGGTCAAGACACACTCCCGTCTCCTCGTCTGAGCTGCTGCTGCGTGGGTGTGTGTTTGTGTGTGACGCGTGTGGACGGCAGGGCCGACAACAGAAACAAACACACACACACACACCAATTTCAGATGTAGGAGAGGCAGATGGGCTGCTGTTATAAATTGAGCTGTCAAGCCAGTGCTACCTAGATACTGCTGTATTTATTTACACACACACACACTAACACACACACACACACACACTTTTTCAATTTTGGTGTTTTTGTCTGATTGCGCCTCTGCGCCTGCAGCAGGACGCGAGTCGTAATGAGGCCTAATAAATTATTTCTATTAGAAAAAAAACTGAAATGCAGAACACAGCCAGCATCAGACCGACCGCTGATTCCACTGCAGACGCAGGTTTCCCGTGTTTGTCTGGTTCTTCAAGTCAACTCGGGGAGAAACAAGCAAACAGCAGCAAACAGCAGCCGGAGCGGAGACCAAGTTCTGACGCGACGACGACGGGAGAATCAGAAACCTGCAACAACTGGAGGTCGAGTCATTTCAGTGATGCTGGAAACTAATGAGTCGTCTCCACCAAACACACACAGACACACACGCACGCACACACGCACGCACGCACGCACGCACGCACGCACGCACACAATGCTTTTATGTGTAGTAGTTGACAAAACAGATCGGGAGAGTACGGCAGGGGGAAAGAGAAGAGAAGAACAATGAGGTTTGAGGACGAGGGAACACAGCTGAGAGGATGAATGAGCAAAGGGAGGCTGACGTGGGAAAAGATGAGAATGGGGGGAGGAAGGAAAGGAGGAAGGAGAGGAGGGAAGACAGGAGGGGAGGAAAGGAGGGCAGGAGAGGAGGGAGGAGAAGAGGAAGAAGGGGAGGAAGGAGAGGAGGAAGGAGGAAAGAGAGGAGGAAGGAGAGGAGGGAAGAGAGGAGGAAGGAGAAGAGGAAGGAGAGGAAAATGGAAAGAGAGGAGAAATGGAAGGAGTGGAGGAAGGAAAGGAGGAAGGAGGGAAGAAATAAGAGGAGAGAGGAGAGGAGGAATGACGGGAGGGAAGAACAACGGGCTGAAATAAAAAAGGGACAGATAAGGAGGAGAGAAAGATGTGCATGATAAGGAGAGAGAGAAGAGGGGAGCTGGACAGGCAACATGGCCGACCGAACGTCCTCCAGGGCGGACCTTCATCAACGCGCCGCATCATCAGGCACGCCCGCAATGACTGCTCGTGTGCGTGTGTGTGCGTGTGTGTGTGTGCGCGCGCATGCGTGCGGGTGTGTGAGCCGTTCAAGGACGACTCCTCCAAACTTCATTTGGAATCTCCTGCAACATCAAGCGTCTGCGTTTCATCGCTCGGAGGTGAACGCCGCCCGTCGCTGTGCCCGGAAAGAAGCCATCACTCAGCCGAGCGCGGCTCCGTTTACGTTCATGGCGAGGCGGCGATCGCCGACGCACGCGGCGCTCTAAACCCGGGGCTCGATGCCGCGGAGGCCGCTAAATGCTGTCCAAAATTATTGCAAATATTAGAACGACAATCACGCCAAACAAAAAATGATCGAAACAAAAAATGATCCCAGCCAGGTGAGGATGTAACGCTCGACACAGCTGGAGCGCTCAGGGGACGCGTATGCGACGACAACTGACGGCGCGTAACCATAGCAACAACATTTACTCCATGCCCATGCACCCGTTAAGTTGAGATTCAAACACTTTATAACTCGCTCCTGGTTTTCAGGTCATTTGAGGGTCAAATCTGCGACGCTGCGGCTGCTTTCTCCCGCTTGAACGTCGGTGAAGGACGCGTGAAGGACACGTGAAGGATGCGTGAAGGACACAGCCAGCACCTGATCTCCTCCACGTTTGAGGGCCTCTGCTGACAGTGGAGCTCTGTGGGGACTGAGCATCAGCTGCAGAACATCAAACCTGGGACGTCTCACCGCGCCCGTCACCAACATCAGACCTCAGATGCAAAATCATTGACGCCTGAGTCAAAGATTCTCGCCGCTTGAGCCAAAAATACGAAATTATCCTAAGATCACTGATGCAATCCAAAGTGCTCTTATGGAAGAAATAACGATGATGCTGGCGAAGACCACGCTGATTTGTCCTCAGCTCCACCTCAAACACAGCCCCATAAACATATACCCACATACGCAGTACATACACACACACACACACACACACACATATATACATATATATATGGTCGGAGTCTTTGGACTCTGTGTTTGCTCACATGTTCGCCGGCAGCAGCAAACACACACACATGTAAGAACACAGAGGACCGGAGAGAAGAGCAACATAAGGGCTTTTCAAAGGAAACTAATGGAAAGCTGGACTGCTCACACACACACACACAAAACGCACACACACACAAAACACACGCACACACACACACACACACAAGCCCCATTAGAGCAGATGACTGCCTGGGAGCCAGGTGGCACAGCACTCGCCTCTCTCCCACCCTTTTCCCTCTTACCCTCTGCACAGCCTGCCCCCAAGACACACACACATACACACACACGCGCGCGCGCGCACACGCACGCACAACCGCACGCACACACACGCTTTGCTGCTTGCTAATTTATCACACACGCTGCGTCTATCCAGGGTCTGTCGTAGCCGCCGGACGCGGCTCAAACTGGCCTCGTCTGTCCTTCGCCTTCAGGTTAGTTGCACTTGGAAAGGGCTTGAATATTCAGCCGCGCTCAAGCAAGCAGGCGCATACACACACACACACACACACACACACACACACACGCTAGCGGCCAAAACCAATCGCATTCATCTAATCCTCACGCTGGCTTTTTCACTTGAAGGGATATAAAGAGAGGAGGGGAGGAGGGGGAGAGCAAGCGAGGAGGGTTTGGGGGGGGTTCAAACCAAAAAGCCTCCACTTCTCTGATGTCTGTGATTTAACACAGAAGAATAAACTTTTTATATTCCGGCTGAACTAAAATGTCCAGGAAACTGACCTGTCGACTTTTGTTCAACCAACAAGTGAGGTGGCGTCGGAGAGGCTGGAACCAGACGCACGTTTGTGATAGAAGAATAGTTTTTCTTCCAATTATCTTGAATCTCCATGATCAAATACTTCATGTGCTGTATCCCACATATACAGATATACATGTATACTGTATATACACCACCAGCCATAAGATTACGACCACCGCGTGTCCACCATAGAGTATAATACAACAGCCCTGCAATCAGTTCTCCCTTCAGGAGGAGTTTTATGTTGAATTGTGATTGAATGTGTGTGAGAGAGGTGTTGACATGTTTGAA
>CAAKHG010044484.1:0-13683 GCA_901007715.1 Dactylopterus volitans
TTGAAAACATTAAATATCCAAATCAGTGTTGAAAAGTCTGAATGAAACTTTGAGGTTCTTTGGTTTTAAATAACAAAGATTTGTTCTTGTCTTTGTGTTTGCAGCCATAGATCCACGCATGACCAGGTCCTCCTTAAATGGTATGAATTTAATACTTGCTCTCCGAGGGTCTCTGTGTTTTGGGTCAAACATTTAAGTTTCGCTTTTGTTTAAAAGAGTTTAATGAACAATGACTCCGCTCACCTCGAAAAATTGTAGAGAATCGGAATCCAGAAGCTGAATCGTTTTGCTGTTTCAGTGTTGTCGGGAGACTTCTGATCTGGACGTACTGTAGCCCAGTAGAGGCAGTCATCCGGTTTCAAGTAAAGGTCTTAATATGAGAGTAGAAAATAACAAAGAAGTTCAAATTTCTGCATGACAGATGCGTTTATTTTGTTCAGAGCTTCAGCTTCATCTGCTTATTGTTTCTGTGGTTTCCCGTCTGATCTGTGAAACGGCTCAGAACCCTGAGAACGTACGAACCCTGGAAAATATTATAAAATATTCAGGTGTTAAATTGGGTGCGATTTGCAATCACAGCAGCTAGTCCGGGTCAAGCTGATTGGCGTCCCCTGCAATCACTGTTGTTATTGATTAGATTTTTTTCTACTTTGAAATAGTCAGCAAAAGACTGCTGTCAGAGAACGATATCAAAAATAAGCTCTTCAGCGTGTACTTGAAAAGCACAGCTTGTAAAAGCACTGGAGCAAACAGCTGTAAATCACATTTTCAGTGAAGAAGAAGTTCAACATCCACGTCAGAGAAGCCGGGGTCGTTCAGTCGCCGGGCTTCCCGGACTCTTCGTACCCTTCCAACGTCTATCTGCAGTGGCGGCTGCGTGCCGACCGCGGCCACCGCGTCCGCCTGGACTTCCACACGCTGATCCTGGAAGACGACTGCCTGCACGACTTCATCAGAGTCTACGACTCCCTGGCTCCCATCGAGCATCGCGTCCTGACAGAGTAAGACGCCGGCGTCCAACTGTGCCGTCAGTCATCCGACCCAGAAAATGTAGGACAATTCTTCGCCAGCTCCAGTCAGACATACTTCAAACAAATATGGCTTCCGATGCTCTTGGCGTCCCGTTAAGTGCACTCGGCGAAACGAGGACTCGTGTTTACTTGTGACTGCAGTTTCCAAATTGGCAAAATTGCTGGGTGAATCATTCGAAACTTTTCTTGTGAGTCCGACTGAAAGGAAAAGCAGCAGCATGCAGACGCGGAAACATATTTGCAGGAGCAAAAACTAATACATAGTGACTTTTTTATATCATAAACGGATCAAAAAATAAATGCCATCCTTGCGACGTGTAAAAGTTCTGCCTCCCGCCATCGTCGGTGCTCGGCAGCGCCCCCTGGCAGATTAGCAAGCCGTCACACTGGTGGTCCAGCAGCTAGGTCTTTCAGCTCTTGTATTCTTCCTTCAAAAATCCTCTAGTTCTTCAATATCCTCGCTCGTCGTCATGGGCAGCTCTTTTAGGATCAATCCACATATGCCCGGTGATGATGATGTCATGTGACTGCGAGCGTCATTTTTGGAACCTCCAAGGTCATCCGAGCTGGATTTCCAGGTGTTTGTAGGATCATGATCTGCTAGTCTGATGTTGAGATGTTCGGAGTTTACTGGTGACGACGCAGGAAAGCGTTTCTTGTGATGAAGGTCGCATGAGTGAAGCACCAGTGAACCTCCAGTTTGATCAGTCCTCATTAAGGTCTTCTCATTTGTTGCTCTCACAATACCACCAACCCTTCCCTCAGAGAGTCTGTTGTTTTGTTTTTTTTCCATCACTTTATGACATAAAAAAGTAACTGCTGTTAAAGTAAGGAAACTGCTGCTGGCACATTCTGCATAAATGACAGTAAAGATTTATCTGCAACAAGCTCATATCATTGGAGTTGCCACAGGAGCGTCTTCGGTCATTCTGATGTGGAACAAAGAGTCTGATTAAATTTCTTTTGCTTTATGGTCGTTCCCTCGATTAATAACCTCCAGCTCATTAAAAAGCTTTCCTGCACGGCGCAGATGGGCCTCAACACCCTCGTTAGCGTCTGTAGATCACCTTACTCCCATGATTCTGTCCATTCAAGCGTCCGGGCTGATGTTTTTACACCGCCAAGTCATTGCCGTGAGATATACGAGCTTAACGGAACGTTCTGTGGCAGAGAATTTAATGTGCTATACGTAGTAAGTTAATCCCAATTTGCAGCTGAGGAGGTTTCAGGACGACTTGCATCACCTTGTCTCGCCTGGGAGTGTTTAGATGACACCAGTTCTTCTGGTTTAACTGGGACTAACTGGGACCTCTCCGGTCTTCCTCAGACAGTGCGGCTACCCCCATGACTCCCTGTCCTTCCTGTCCTCGGGGAACGTCATGCTGCTGACTCTGGTCACCAGCGAGGAGAAGAACTTCCCCGGCTTCAGAGCCAACTTCTCCCAGATCCCGCTGACGGAACAAAGTAGGAGGCAAACCGCGTGAACAGAACATGACGTCGGCGGTAAAAACGTGGCGCTGGGGTTGAGTCTCGCTGCTTTCAAACCACGTTCTCCTTCGCCACTGATTTCCTGCCACGATAAATTCAATCGGCCTCGGATCCACCGATATTAAAAGAAGGGTTGCAGCCGATTGACTAGTTGATGTACGGAGTCAGTTTTCACGCTTTCATGTCAGAAAGGCCTGGTGGGAAAGTCTTCAACTTTGGCAATGTATTCTGATTATGACACAATTTCACAAAAATGTCTGGAGTGCGTTTTGTATTCAGAGCATCACTGCGACCCTTCATCTTTCTTTTAAACACGATATCTCTGGAATGCCTGAGGGCGAATATTTTCAAATCTGGCACAAATACCACATTGGACTCAAGGATGAACTTTTTAGAAGGTCAAAGGCCAAGGTTACTGTGGCCTAGTGGCATACTTCAAATAATCTTGATTATTCCAAAAGGCACACCTTTTTCCAAGTTTAGCTTTCATTCAATTTTAGTCTGTTATGCGAGTAGAATGGAAGAATCCATCAATAAGGCCTCCAGGAAACGGCTGCTCTCTGCCACTTTTAATGAATGTTTCAGTGTTGCTATAGATCTTTGTGTGAGGTGATTGCCCAGTTTTCATTTTAGCGTCGCAGGGAGACAAGTGTGACCTCTGACCCCTGCACGTTGACGGTTCAGTTCTCCTCAGCTAATTGTCTCTCCTGTTCAGAGTGTGGAGGGACGCTGCCGGGAGACCACGGCTCCTTCTCCTCGCCCTTCTTCCCCTCCAACTATCCTCCGCAGACCAAATGCGTGTGGAACATCAAGGTGCGTCCGCCTCGCCGGTCGGATTCAGCAGAAACACACGAGTGATGCAGTTTGACGCGAGAAAAGCTGCTCATGAGTTTAGCAGCGTCCATCTTATATTGATGATGTGTCTGCGTGTTTTTTTTTTTCGCTGAAAACGGCTGGTCATTCCTAATCGTCCTCCAAAGGGGCGTTTCAGCGGAAGCATCGGTTTTAAAATTCAAGTCTGTCTCTTTCCGAAATTCTGAATTTTAGGAATCTCCTTCGTTGTCTTTTTCAGGTGCCGAAGGAAAAGTTTGTGAAAGTTCAGTTCAGGAAATTCTTCTTGGGTGAGGATGATAACCAGTGCAACGGCGACTATGTTGACATCAACAATCAAAGGTTTGGAGACATCATCTCTCTGTTTTTAAGACTTGATCACTGAGAACTTGATATTTGCAAATCAGACATAATTAAAATTGTTACCGTAGATACCTGACAAATATACAAAAAACGATGGGTGTCCTCCCAGGGTTAACTGGAGTGGCGTTATCGCTGACCTGCTGAGATGCAAGAACATGTTGTTCTGCTGGTCACTAGCAAGTCTCCAGTCTTGGCTGCTGATTCCTGACTCGAGTCGAGTTGCAAACGGTCGATAGCTAAGACGTTTCCGTTCACAAGTCAAGAAACCTTGGAAAAACTTTGACGTAAACACAGTGAGGCCGATTTGATCTCCATGTCTGGTACACAAGCTCAAAGTTGGACCAGTCTCAGCCTGGTCAGATGCGAGCATGAACTGATGAAGCCTCTCGGATGAGAGGTGAAACGTCTTCCTAAGACCAATAAGAAGTCCAGTTGCTTCGATTCAATTTCCTTGAGACAAGCTCAAAGACGTGGACGCGCCCACCATGTCGTGACCTGTAGCCTCATCGATGGACGCTTTTTAATCTGTATCAGTGATCAAGTACCTGAACGTCTGTCTGTCTGCATCGTAGACTGTGCGGCAGTAAACCCGTAAACACGGTGGTCACCAGCAGAAGCAACGCCCTCACCGTCACGTTTAACTCGGACTCGTCCTACGTTGACCAGGGATTCATCGCCGATTACGAAGCCTTCGTCCCCACCAATCGTAGGATCTGTTTACCTGGATTGAAATCAAGCGCCGCTGCAGGAGTGCTCTCAGAACTCGCCTCCTGTTTGCCTAATAGAAAAACCTCTGACTTTGTTGACCAGCTTGTCCTGGAAGGTTCCAATGCGCCAACAACCTGTGCATCAACGGGACGCTGCAGTGTGACGGCTGGAACGACTGCGGAGACTCCAGCGACGAGAACAACTGCAGTGAGTCTGGATGACTGATGCCGAGTTAATCTAAATACATAACCAAAGAAGCCTCCCGCTAACCAGTTTTTGACCTTTCTCAGACCTTCAGCCCCATTTCACTCCCTGCTGCCCCCAGTAATCATGAGAACGCCGACAAACCGCCTCCAGCAAATTGTTTTTTAGGAAATCACTGAGCTTCACGTACAATTAAAAGTGTACATTTCTGTTGTTTTTTTTTTGAAGATTCTCATCACCTTTTTCTCTTTGCGTCTCCGCTCAGAGTGTGAAGCCTCTCAGATGAAGTGTAAGAACGGACGATGCAAGCCAAAGTTCTGGGAGTGTGACGGCGTCGACGACTGCGGAGACGCGACTGATGAGGACAACTGTGGTGTGTCTGGATGGATGGATTATTCATGACTCTTCATCTTAATCTGCTCATAATTTATTCAGTAATTCCGCTAATAAGCAAACAGGCAGACAAACAACAGCCAAACAAGTCTGAGATGAACCTCTCCCCGTTTCTCTGTTGCAGTGACATGCAGACCGGGGGAGTTCTACTGCAGAAACGGCCGCTGCATTGCGGAGCGGATGAAGTGCGACGGGAAAGACGACTGCTCGGACGGATCCGATGAGTCCAAGTGTGAAAAATGTGAGCGGCGACACTTTCATGTTGATGACTCGTCCGTGATAAATCATTAGCATCGAATATCCTTCATCCCAGAAATCATCTGAGGAGCAGCCCAGATTCACAGATCACTCTTCAGGCGTCAGCAGGCAGATGCTTCTCACCGAGGATGCCAAGTTTCCATAAAAGTAGAGGAAATGTAACTCCCAGTCGTCTCCCTTCTCCCCATAACATGGTAAAACATGGCTGCCTGCAGCAGTGGGTACATGCACTCCGATGACAAGTCAAAATATTCAGCTGTAGATGAAATCTATAAAATAGCCACTTTGTTTCCAGTTGGCAACCTCTACTTCTTCTACTCCGTTTATTGCTGCCACGTCATGTCTCTCCAAAAATACTGTAGTGGCTTTAGCTCTATTGCAGTCAAAGCCACCATCAATAATGGAGGCATATGCCAGAACTGTGATGCATTGGGGACTCTATTCCCCAAGAGTTTCAATCCATTATTGGTGAAACTGAAAGGAAAAATAATAATATTGTGAACATGAATAGGGTGTTAGTGTGTGTGTAGCGGTTTCAAAAATAGAAATGAGAGTCTGATTTTCGCCTGTGCGTAATTCCCTGTGGCACATGTGCTTAGTGGGCAACTATGTTTGCAGTTCCCATATTTGGATTGGTCGCTGAACGAGGAACATGCGTGTAGATGTAACAGTTATTTCGGCCCTGCGCGCGATTCTTGTCATAACTTAGTGACCCAACTCCTTTGTGACCTGCACGCTGAGTCTCTGGTGTGTGTGTGTGTGTGGGATCAGTGGTGTTTTGGTGTTCGGAGATATCGGTTATAACTGGAATTGGTTTTTTTTTTTTTTTTTTTTTTTTACAAAATACAAAAGTGGCACAGGTATGAGAAAACAAACGTTTTTCTCTCACACCACAAAGGCACGAGTGTGTGAATGGATGTCACAGAGGTTTGCGCTCCATCGTCGGCCCCTCGTGGGTGACAAAAACACTTTCTTTTTTTTTCCAAGTCAGTTAGTTGGAGCTTGGCATGCTACAGTCGGAGGAGGAGGGCGCTATTTCACCCCCCCGCTCGACGTGTGCCGTTTCTTCGGATAGCAAGCCAACGCTATCGCCTTCTACTTCTCGTCCTGGATTCCAAACGGTGTGCCGGTACCGCTACGCTCCGCTCCTCATCCTCGCTGCTCCTCACTCAGTATCGGTTCAATAAAATCTTTGTGACCGACAAAGCTTTTGTGCATAGATGGAGAAAGCGTTTGTCTACTACCAGTGTTGTAAAATGGCTGACAACACCCCCACCCGCCATGGTCTTTTTCAGGGGTGTCAACTTTGCATTGTGAAGGGATAGTGAGCATCTTCCTGTGAAACAGAATCTGAGTTGTTAGTAGGAGCATCACATTTTGCAGACAGTGATCTGTTTGGGCAGCAGAACGGCATATCGAGTGCCAAAATCATGAGCTGCTCCAAAGGCATATCTGCTGTCAGCGTGGACTGTCGCAGCTTTCTCCCTCCGAGTCTCTGCGTGCCTCAGTGAGAGCGATGATGGCGGGTCGTCAGCTCGTCACCGTGTTGCTCCTAGTGCGCGACCTGGTGTTAAAGTAAGCGTCTTAAGTCATTCACAGAGAGCATCATTGTGGACGGCTGGACAGTCGCAATCACCCTGGCGCAATCTGGTGAACATGTAGTTGGGTTTTTTTTTCGGATTAAGTGAGGATGCCAACCGGGATTGGCTATTCTGGGGAACGGCGCGCTGATAAAATGCCTTTGCTAAGTGGACAGGCAAAAACTATTTGCTGTCCGCTGGTACCTGTTAACAGAACGGTCTCCGGATTCAGAACTGCATCGCTCGTTGCCTGTTTGGTTGTGTTTTACTGGAAAGATAAGAGGGCAAACGGGTGGGTTTTCAAAGGGGACAATTACACCTTCAACAGAGATTCGAACACAGCGACGATACCCTCAGTTGCCTCTTGTGTGAGTGGATACTGACGTCGACGTGGTCTGTAGTCTGACTTGGATGTGACAGATAGGAGTGGCACCTTCGATTAAACCAACATCATTTTTGCCTTTAGCCCACAATGAAACTGGCACCTCAGCCACAGTCGTGCTGGGTGGCGTTTCTTTCTCTGATGGCTTGTGAGCAAATGTTTGCGTGTATTCGTGGGTGGGTGGGTGTGTGTGTGTGTGTGTGTGTGGAAGGAGTTGTACAGATTTTTCTGCACGAACAAAACACGCACGTCTTCGTCCACGTTCGCCCATCTGCAGTTGGTTCCCGCTCAGACGTTTTGACACATTGTTTTATCCAGGATCCAAGCTCCTTTCCTTCTGTCAGCGGCATTCCTGGCCATTGAGACATGGGGGTAAGGTCTGGAAACACCATACAATGGGTGTTCTTGTCTGATTGAGAAATATGAGAACGTTTAGACCCTCTGAGCGGGGGTTTTGCCCAGTGGCAGTGCCACAGCAATGGCACATCTGTGGGTGTCCCAAAATATAACCTTGTACCAGCTTCTGTTGTTTGCGATTTGTATGTGAACTGTGTATTGTAGACCCCGTGGTTTCATAAAAGAAATGTCTTATGGGTCGTGAGACAGAATGTGCGGTCTGTGCGAGGATGCGGTTCACCGAGGTCACCGCCGCATCACAGTTTCCGCTCATATGCATGCCGCAAAGGCTCATGACTGTATTGGACGAATGTGTGTGTGTGTGTGTGGTGAAACTATCTGAGCTCTGCAAGTCTTTGAAACACACCACCGTCAGGCCCCCAGCGGCTGGGACCAGGCAAATTTGCAGTTTGATCATTAAATCTCTTCCCACCGGATTAATGGGACAACATGTAGGTGTCCTTCAACCTCACCAACGCGTGACAGCGGTGTGGGGGTGTGGTGTACCTGCCACTCATCTTAGGGTTTTCTTTTTCCAGAGAGTGTATCAGCATTTATCAAAGAATCTGTATGTGGCAATGGGCTGGCCTTACTACCGTGGTTTAATTGCTGTTCCTGCTCTCTTTATTCAGTCGATTTGCCAGATGGGGTCTCATTGGGCAGTCCTTCGCCCCATGTCCTTTCTCTCCATAGCAGAAACAGACCTCAGGGTCATATGATGTAGCACCTTCCACCCCCACTCGCCTCTTCCACGTCCTCGTCCTCCGCTGTTGCTTTGGTACATGGTCATCGCAGCCATGTGTCGTTCTTTTTCTCTCCTCTCAGCAGCTCGTCTCTCGTTTTTTCTCGGGGTAGTTTGTCCTGCACCGCCGACACGCCTGTCAGTCGCGTTGAAATGATCCGCATCCCACGTAATACAATTCTGCTTCACCAACTTTGCAAGTCCTGTCGTCGTGCCGTCTCGGAAGCAGTTTCTCAAATGCCCGTCCTGTGCAGTCACAGCTCCAGGCAGGTCAGCTCCGGGTTCCTCAGTTCCAGAGTGATCTGAGTAGATTCCATGGGCAACATGAACAGCTCGTTATAGTTAGGATTCTCCCATCTTGTATTTGCCACTCTCAGATTATTATTTGGGAAATCTCCATTCATCTTTTATCTCCCACTTTTCGTCTTTTGCGTTGGAAATCTTGGTAGTTCATTGGTGGCGGGTTTGACCTCCATCAATTCTTCTGCAAAAGCCTCACCATTAGATGTATGCGCTAGGTACCGATAGTGTCCATGGAATGAACCGGACCACTCTCTGACCCTGCAGCTCCTACCACTGTTAGAACACCAGGCGCAGCCGGTGGTGGTATTGGATAGAGCGACCTAACGTGGGTCAGTTTTCTGTACCCTCCTCCTGACCTGGCACGCTCTGGTGAGAGCGGGGCCACCTTGGCTGTCGACACGAGACTTCATCCCGTGGTAGCTTGATTGGCTGTGGCAGAGCTGGACAAGCAGGTGCTGGCGTGGCAGCCGGGCAGTATGACGAGATGTTGTCTATCCTCGTCTTCCTCGTGGTGGAGTCTGTTCAACATCAGGCTCCTACAACTTCACACACTGAGACACTCGTGAATATTTCCCTACCTGACTTTTTCTTTTCCGTCGAGGTTGCCTCTTTCATCCAAAGCCCAAAGGCTCTCAGATCTGCTTTGAACCTCCGCTTGCCTTTTATCATTTTCGGTTTCCTCCTCTCTTTTTTCCCAGTCTTCCTTTCAGCTGGTTCAAATGTCCAGCACTGAAGCTGCCCGACTTTGGGAACTCAAACTCTTTTATCTATATTGCAACAGGAGTCACGGAAGGTTCACCGTAATTTCTTCTCATATGATTTATATTTGGGCCTTTCCAATCAGGAAGTCTGTCATCGCCCTGTGCTTGTAACGGATATGGGAAGTTCACCGTTAGGTCAAGAAATGTTGAAGCGGGAGCAAACATACTGTCTTTCAGGGTTCCACAAGGTCATAATACCGCAGATGTGTGGCTAATAAGACAGCATAAATATATGAAACAGGGGCTTCACCAGCAAGACGATGACCAATTGTTTTTGTTTTTACAATAACAGACATGTGGCTATGATTTCTACTACAATAACAAACTGCAACGACCCATCCAATTTCAAATCCCTAATCAAAACTCACCTCTTTAAAATGTGATGTTGTGTTTAGAGTTTAACCTGATGCTTCCATGTGTTTTTTTTTTTTTTTTTTTTTTTTATGTGTAGCCTCGTGTTCAACTCTTGCAGTGCTGTGAAATGCGCTTTTTGAATTTCGTGTATTACTCCGTCACATGTAGGTAAAATAGCTGCAATATTACAAACATGGGACGTCCCGCCAACATGGCTGTGGGACGCCTCGACCTCTGACCTCCTCCTTTAATCATTGTTTTTACTCAAATCGCCATAAAGAAATCAAAGTTTCACCATGTTTGGTACTCGTCACACGCAAATTGATGTTCTTCCTGAACAACCTTCTAGAAACAGTCCATGTGTGAAATGATGATGAATGTTCAAGTGCTGGCTGAACTTTGTACCGGCTCCCGGGGACGTCGGTACTTTAACTTGATTGGCGTGATTTTTTGTGTCTGTCTGTGGGCGGGGCAACGCCACATTTCACGGCCGTCCGCTGCGTTTCAGCTCGGGTGTTGCAGCAGTGCTCGGACTTCAGCTTCCGCTGCAGAGACGGGAGCTGCATCAGCAAACTGAACCCCGAGTGCGATGGAGAGGAGGACTGCAAGGACGGCTCGGACGAGGACAACTGCCGTACGTCTAACACACACACACACACACACAAGTTAGCATGTAACATGGAGGTGGGAGGGGGGCGATTGAGAGCATTTAGCTTCATTGTTAGAGGAGCTGTCATGCTTATATACTCGGTACGTCTGTGGCCCAAACCTGCGAGTGATGTTCTCCAGCGTCGCCCTGCAGTCTGAACACCAACCTCAATTTGTTTAGTCCTCATAAACACGAGCTTTTTGCACCTGCCGTGTAACATGTAACACCTGATGTGCGAAATGGGATGCGTGTGTGTGTGTGTTTTCAGAGTGCGGGATGAGGCCATACCGCAGCTCTCGCATCGTGGGCGGTCAAACGTCCAGGGAGGGCGAGTGGCCTTGGCAGGTCAGCCTCCACATCAGGGGCAAAGGTCACGTGTGCGGAGCGTCGGTGTTGAGCCCGAGCTGGCTGGTGACCGCCGCGCACTGCGTCCAGGACAGCGGCCCAAACAAGTAAGAGCTCGATGTCAAACACTTGTCGCACACGCAGCGTCTATGAAGTGTGTGTGTGGGCAAGATCGTTCCGCTCAGAAGCCTGTAAATCTGACCTCTGACCTCCCGGGCACTGTGGCGTCGCAGGTACTCCCAGGCTGACCAGTGGGAGGCCTTGCTGGGGCTGCACATGCAGAGTCAGACCAACGAGTGGACGCAGCGGAGGAACGTGAAGCGCATCGTCGCCCACCGGGACTACAACCCCATCACCTACAACAACGACATCGCGCTGATGGAGCTGGAGGCCAGCGTCGCCCTCAACCAGAACATCTGGCCCATCTGCCTGCCCTCCCCCACCCACGACTTCCCAGCGGGCCAAGTGGCGTGGATCACTGGCTGGGGCGCCGTCAGAGAAGGAGGTGGGCGAACAGCAGGCTTTTCTTTGAGAAGCATGTAAACTGTGCGAGCTGCTCTCCTCCCCGTGTTTTGGAGGCAAAGAATCGACGAAAGTATCTGATCATCTCGTCCTCCATCGCAAGGTCAAAGGTCAACCTCACTGTGACCTGTGTCATTCACACGGAGGCAATATTTCAGAGTTCCTGGTGGGGATTTACTTAGATTTGGCACGATTGGTCAATTCACCCCCCAGTATGAACTGATTACAGTTTGGTCAAAGGTCAAAGCTGTGACACTTGAAAGCTCATATTTGAGTAAAAGTCACAAGTTACACCATTTATGACATTTCAGACAAATGTCTAACAGGACAGAATGATGATGTGATGACATTTTTCTTCTCTACCTACATTTAGTACAGTTCATTCACAGTCACGCTCACTACACACCATAATATGGAAAGAAATTGTTATCTAACACACGGCTGGTTGGCGGGGCAACACGACCACGAGGCAGCTCCTCCGGTTGAGCACTCATCCGTGGTCCCGCCCGCATTGTCTGATTGACGTGAAAACCGGAGCTGGTTTCGGAAATTTTTTGTTTTGAATCCTTCCAGCAGATTCATTAACGGGACGCGTACTTGTGCTGTGTCACAGTTGTAGAGGAAAGACTCGAATCGCGGTCAGGAGGTGAACGGCCTCCCCGGAGCGCCGTGTCACATTAACGCCCGCGACATGACGGGATGCGGTTGCGCTGCGGTTAACCGTAAACATGCCCTGTCTGGTGTCTCCGTGTCCCCCGCCAGGCGCGGCGGTGAGCGTGCTGCAGAAGGCGGAGGTGCGCATCATCAACAGCACGGTGTGCAGGAGCCTGATGAACGACGATATCTCAGACGGGATGTTGTGCGCGGGAGTCCTGCGAGGCGGCGTAGACGCCTGCCAGGTAAAAATCAGGATCACCTCGCTATGATCACATGATCAGGCGCTGGCCGCCTTTTATATGGAGGCGCGAGGGAGAGTGTTAAAAGCGTGTGGAGATGTGGAGAACGTCATCATGAAGATATTATGAGATCAACCATCACTGGTTACGCAGGATAAGTCTTTACCAGAAGATAAATCTCTGCCTATAATGGCTGATACTGATAAACCGTTAAATATCGAGGTCGGTAGCCTAAATTTGTTTCTGATTTTAGAATAGCAGAAACAGTTGGCCCCATTCACAAGTCACTCAGGTCCTCTTGGTTATAAAGTCATTTTATGAAAATATGCTGAAACAGCTGCCTGCCATGTGACGCCCTCTGAAACGCTGGTAAAACAGCGGGACAACAGCTTCTTCTTCTGTGGATTTTGCATTGCGACTTATGGCTGGCGCAGCATTACTGCCACCCTCTGCTGTCAGACGGCACTGCAGGCACCGTTTATCCACTCTAAACTCTGTCATCAGAACAATACACGATAAATAAGAAAATTTTAATTATCACCCGGTAATTTACCCGTCTGACATCTCTTGTGCTTCCCAGCGTGTATGAGTGGATTTGACAAAGGGGAGCAAAAAAAAGTAGCAGCGCAAAGGGTGAAAGTAGTGGGAGAGACAGTAGAATGACTGAATGACAAATCATATAAAATCATTTAAAAGCATGCAAAGCCTATATAGGATAGCTAGATCTGTAATCTGCGTGATAATGGCCATAACAATTAGTGTTATTGATTATTATTGTGGTTATTATCCTTAAAATAGTGAGGATGTTACGAATAATAATGCCAATAATGTAAGCAACAATAACAATAATAATAGTAACAGTAATAATGCTATATGTTTTGATCAATAAAGAAATCTGAACTATGTTTTTAAGATAACTACAAGTAATCATCAACCGCAGGATGGAGATATGAATGTAAGAGATTGGTGAGAGGCTCTTAAAGGACCCGGCTCTCCTCTGTGACCCCCCCGCAGGGCGACTCCGGCGGGCCGCTGTCCGTCACCAGCCCCGGTGGGCGGGTCTTCCTGGCCGGCGTGGTGAGCTGGGGCGACGGCTGCGGCCGCAGGAACAAGCCTGGCATCTACACGCGCGCCACCAAATACCGCCAGTGGATAAAGGAGCAGAGCGGCGTGTAGCGGCGGCGGCGGCGGGGGCGGACCCCTTAGCGAGCGGAGGCCGGCGGGCCGCCTGACACCCCCGCGAACGCTTCACGCTTTAAGGGTCACGCCCACACGTCCAAGCCGAGAGCCCCCCGAGCCCCCCGCTGCTCCGTCCTCTCAGGAGAAGATGACCCGGCCCATAACGGGGCGCTCTGCCCCACGACGGGATGGCCAGGAGAAGATTGTTACAGTTCTTTTAGAGCGCTCATCCTCGGCGGCGGCGGCGGCGCGCAGCTCTGGAGTATCACACCGCTGAGCTGCTGCCAGGTCACTTAAA
>CAAKHG010044486.1:0-13934 GCA_901007715.1 Dactylopterus volitans
GCGGATGCTGTCGAACATGCAGGTGAAGCTGCAAGCGACCTCGGCTCAGGCAACTGCAGGACGCCGATAAGAGGAAGCAGCGGCAGCGGCAGCGGCAGGAGCAGATGCTGAGGCGGCTGCTCTTCCACGCTGGCGTGGTGACGCCAAGCTGGGGAGGAGCTGGTGGGACCAGCCTGAATCCTGGTCTGCAGAGATGCCGCACGGCAGCAGCCAATGAGTGAAAGGATGGATGATGAAGAAATGAAAGCTAAAGCTGCCGGGTCCCGAATCACCTGCGTCAATGATTCGAATCTCCGTACTGAATCTGATATTATGTGTGTGTGTGTGTGTGTGTGTGTGTGTGTGTGCATGAGTGTGTGTGTGTGCTGGTGCAGTGACGTTCGTGACTGTGAGCATGGGAGCGAAAGCGGTTCAGGTTGGTTTATGTTTGCAATCAGCACACAGACGCTGGCAGGAGGGTAAAGTAGGGCAGCGAGAGGACCTCCATAAACCTGCAGACACCAGCTGCTTTTAAAGGGAAACGGCTGATTTATTAGCAGATCTGTGCCACTACGATGTGGCTGTTAGTATATTTAGAGCGGCTGGGCTGCTGAATCACCGCGTTAACGATTCGAATCCTCCTACTGAATCGGGAATCACGAGTCCGAGTTAGAACGTCCATGGAACCGGGCTGAGGGAGCGTGGAGGAGCTCCTTTGACCCGTTAACCACCGCAGCCGCACACGGTGCAGCACCTGACTGCCAAAAGAGTGTGTTTGCAGCAGCGGGTATGAAATGGTTGTCAGATGCTCATGTTCACGCTGCTGTTCTTTTAAAAAGCTGCTATACTACAAGTGTGTCAGGTTTTTACTGGAATTAATGAATGTCTCTGTGTCTTTTCTGGCTGCTTCTCCTGGTTTTGCTGTTCTGTCGCCATCTTTCTGGCTGCTACGCTGAGACATCAAACCTGCATGAGCGCTGATAAGCTGCCTGAAACTGTCATGCTGATTGGCTTGCGGCAGGACTCGTCCAATCAGAGTCTCCTCACTTAGTTTTTGGTTTTCTCTGAAATTTCCGTGAGGGGAAAAATCCACACAATCCGCTCCTGGCGGGAATCGCAGGCGCTTGTATCTGCTTCCCTGTAAACAACGATGGACATTATGAAAATGCGTCTGACGTGTCCTGACGAGCGCCGGCGTCCCACTCAAGGACCCCGGGCACTTATGGCATCAGCCCCCAAAAATGTGAGAGATGAAGCCAGTTTAAAAAAAGGCTCACTTTTATAATCCTGGTCTCAGTTTAACATCGAGGCGACTGAGAGTCGGGGCTCCCGTCCACATCTGGAGGGGCGTGGAACAAAATCTGGGAGTCGCTCAGCTCAGATGGTCACAGTTTCTGAATCAGCACAATTTTCATGCATTTTTAGCGAAAAAATGATACATGAAAAAGTGAATATCGTGGGCGCGGCGCCGGGTTTAGCAGAGGTTTCTAAGGTTCTCGTGTTACACACCCGTGATAATTTATGAAACCACCCAAAAATGGCATAGAACATCAGCTGCAATGATTCAAAAACCAGGAAGTGGAACAGCTGAAAGTCGTTTGAGCGCTTTAAAGTTTTAACGGAGTTTTCAGTTTAAAGTGTGGCGAAGCTGTCGGGTTTAAAAAGTTTAAAAGGGTTTGAAGAGTCTCTCCATTCGCTTGTGTGCTAATCTTCTTCCCTTTCAGTGAAAAAGCTGAATATTCTAAAACGTGTGAAGGGTGGAGAGAAGCTGAACGGGAGCAGGATCGTCCCTCAAGAACTTTTACACAGTTTAAAGGTTTGTGTGGCACAAACGTGCGTCACCGCAAAAGTGATGGTGATTGGCTGAGGTAGAGTGACGGTCCATGGTTAGCCCACCACAGGCAGACACACACACACAGGCACAGGAACACACACACACACACATGCATGCACACATCAGGATCTCTGTCTGGCAAACCATTACGACTTTTTTAATCAGGAAGTTCAGACATGAATTTTCACTCACTGAGATAAAAGGCAAGAATGTAAAAGTGAAACATGATGATGAGGAACAAAGAGTTTCTGCACCTCCGCTCGTCTCACGCTGGCCCACAGCTACGTTACTATAGTGCAGATTAGGACACTATCTTTACTCTTAATGATTTATTCTATTAAGTGTTGATTTCATTCATTAAACATATTCAATATTCAGTAACTGAACATACAGTTGAATTAAATTGGGGGTGAAAACTGTAACTTTCCCTGGTAACTAGTTACTTTTATCATGCTTTAACTAAGTTACTCAGTCAGTTACTCTTAGGGAGAAGTAACTCGTAACTATACCTCACTACTTTTTTTAAAGTAACCTGCCCGACACTGGTGATATGACGTGTTAATCCGGCCTCCTCTTGCTGAAAGAACCTCCGCTCACTTTTAAAAGAACCTCCACTTCTGTTCCATAGATGCTGCGTTCCTGCTGTACATAATTCCGCTGTGAAGAGAAGAGCAGCTGCAGGATTGAGTGAAACCGGCGGAGCTCGACGGCGATGGAGGCCGCGGGATAAAAGGATGGAGGCGCCGGGGGAGGAAAAGAAGGGCGATGGGTGATCGAGGGGAGGAGATGGAGGGCTGAGAGCACCGGGGGAGCCCGGAGATAAGAGGTGAAGGGGATGGAGGGGAAACAGGATTACCGAACCCCCGCTCGCAACTTACAGGCGCATGGGAGAGCTTAACAAGAGAGAACACACATGCGAGGAGGGGAAACTCACACACACACACACACACACACACACACACACACACACACACACACACACACACACACACGTCCAACTTTCCAGCGGTTTATTATTTCATCTCCACAACTAGAACCACTGTGTGTGTGTGTGTGTGTGTGTGTGTGTGTGTGTGTGTGTGTGTGTGTGTGTGTGTGTGTGTGTGTGTGTGCGTGTGTGTGTGTGGAGGAGGGCGGGGGCGGGGGGGTTCCCCACATCTGCTCATATTCCATTATTATCTGTCACAACACTTATTTGACTGCTCTGCTGTGATTGGCTCTCGGGGTCGTGGTGCATGTAATAAGAACAAGGCTGCGCAGATTGCTTTTACATTGCAAATGCAATCATTTCTATGAGGGACAACACCTGTCCCTATACACACCCGCCCCCGACACACACACACACACGCACGCACACCCATTAAGGTTCGGCGAGCCGTTAACGCCGCGCCCTCTCGCTGACCATCACCATCACACCAATTTCACACTAATTCCAAGGTGCTTTGATTCTGTGGGACGTTCAAGTGACGAAGATCAGATGGGTCACATCTGCATGTGTGTTAATATGCAAAAGTCTGCGTGTGTGTGTGTGTGTTAATATTCACCAGCCTGCGTGTGTGTGTGTGTTAATATTCACCAGCCTGCGTGTGTGTGTGTTAATATTCTACATGTATATAAACATCCAATCATGTGATGACGCATTCATGTGTTCATATTAGGAGGATTTTTACACGCTTGTTGTTGTTTACCTTGTCAAACATGGACGTGTGATGTCGTTGTCAGGTGATCAATAATGTCAGGTGGTAAAAGGAAATCAGTCATGATTTGTGGTCCATTAATGTGTGAATGGCAGCAGGTGAAAAATCTAATGAGGCGATTGGACGTCCGAATCCAAATGTGACACCAGCACAAGACTGAGGGTCAAAGGTCACGCCGGTCATTATGACTGCAGATGAGTTATTATGAGACGGCGGCGGCTCCCCCAGTCGCCGGGGGTCAGAGGTCACGCTGCTTCATAGTCAGCCCTTCACGGGAAAATGGAGAGTCGGCGGCGGTGAGCTTCACTTATTTAACCTCGTTAGAGCAGCGGGAGCAGGGGGCGGGGCCATCATCAGAGTGGACAAAAAGGGGCGGGGCCATCATCAGAGTGGACACAATCATCATCATCATCATCATCATCATCACCATCATCACCGGGTGGTTTGGTCGCCCTGCTGCATCAGAGGAAACTTCAGCATAAGCTCCTCCTCCATGTGAAGGCTGAAATGCATTAACGCGTCTCATTGGACGCCGGCGTCCTGCCGGCGCCGCCCGTCGCCGGGCTCCTGCAGCGCTCCGCCGTGTTCCACTCCACCGTGGAGAAGGGAACAGATGCCGCGGCGTTCACGTGGTTGCTCCAGTGACGACGACGACGGCGTCCTGCCAGCCAATGAGAAGGCGTCCTGCCGGCCAATGAGGCGGCGTCCTGCCGGCCAATGAGACGGCTTTGGGGCGGCAGCCACCGCCCAGAGCTGACAGGCAGGACGGAGAGTGCGGCGCCGCAGTTAGAGCTCGCCATCATGTTCCTTTCAGAGGAAAAAGCCTGGCTCCGCCTACGTCTCCGCGGCGTGGACTCAGTCGAGCGCTCGCCGCTTCACACACACACTCACACACGCGCACCCACACACACGCACACACACACACGCGCGTGTCACCGCTGCCATCAGGAGGACGAGCTGAGCGGAGGTTCGCGTTCTCCTCCGCTCAGCTCGGCGCTCCATTCAGCCTTGACAGCCATTGTGCTGCGTTTTCTAAATCAGGGCGCCATTCTGCGCCCAGCCTCACTTCCTGCCGCACCGTCCTCGCCGTGATTGGCAGTGATTATCGCTCCATGAGAAGATGAATCTCTTGACAAGACATGACGCCTCCGTTTGAGGATCCGCCATCGGACGGCCAGGATGGATGAGAGCGCTTAGACGCGGCGGCGGCGGCGGCAGCGGCAGAGCTCGTCCTCCACAGGAGACTAAATGAATCCAAAATCAAATTGCTTCAATATAATCAATCAAGCTTAAGTGGAAGTTCTGCACCCACAATATAGCCTGTGGGAGGGGGCGGAGCTTCCACATATGTGGGAACCCGTGCGAGAAAGCCTGCTGATGCTCTCGCCATCGTAACTGCGCCGCCGCCATCGCCGCCACGCGGCAGCGGGTTCAGCCGCCGCCTGCGTTCATGATGGCAGAAAGAAGGTGAGCGAATGACATAAAGGGGAGGAGCTTTAGGAGCTTCGGAACCGAGACAAAGCAGCAAAGCAGCAAAGCAGCAAAGCAGCAAAGCTCTACATGAGGCAGCCGGGAGCGAGCGCCATTTTGGTCCTGAGGGTCAAAGGTCGACTCTCTGATACTTAAAAAGAGGGTCTTTTCTGTTCCGTTCAGGTTCCACGTGCCATGGTGGTGAAGCTCTGGCGTGCTTGTTAGTCGACCTGCAACGGTCCAGATGAGAGACGACGGACACCCGATGGAACCCTTAAAAAACCAACCTGAAGCCTGAAAAAAACAGCCTGAAGCCTTAAAAAAACAACCTGAAGCCTAAAAAAAACAACCAGAAGCCTTAAAAAACCAACCTGAAGCCTTAAAAAAACAGCCTGAAGCCTTAAAAAAACAACCAGAAGCCTTAAAAAAACAACCTGAAGCCTTAAAAAACCAACCTGAAGCCTTAAAAAACCAACCTGAAGCCTTAAAAAACCAACCTGAAGCCTGTGACTGCGTCCATGAAAACACGGGAGTGCACTTTCAAAATAAAGCTCCATGTTTCCTCAAAGGAGACCAAGTATTCTCGGCAGCAGTAGCTACTCTGGCCGAGCAACAGCGCCCTCCACTGACAGCAGCCGCAGTTGCAGGACGCCGGATACCAGTTTGATTCCATCGACGCGACGGCAGACAGAACCGTCACCATAGCAACATTATCTGCGGGTGAAGAGCATGAGCTGGAAAGAGCTTTGCTCCACTCTGACATCACTTCCTGCCTGTCTGTACTCTTTCCCGAGCTAGCTTGTAAGCACGGCGGCGAGAAAAAAAAGCACGCTAGCTAGAAATACGAGCAAGCTCAAAACAAGATTTTACGCTTCGACGCTACCAAGACGGCGTAGTCGCGCTTGTATGGCTGAATTCTGGTCACTTTATTAGGTACAGCAGCGCCGCCGTTAAGTCCACATTCCTGCTGACATCACCACAAAGGTCATGGTGGTGCTGGAGGCGGTGACGGCAATGGTGGCGGCGGCGGCGGCGGCGGCGGCTGGCGTCGCCGCGGCTTGGAACATTCTGACCCTCATGCAGAGATACTGTAGCGTCTGTTCTGATCCAAGCTAACATAGCTGCTAGCTGCTGGCCTCCGGCACTGACAAGCAGCTGCTCAATCTGCTTTGTGCGTGTGTGTGTGCGCGTGTGTGTGCGTGTGTGTGTGTGTGCGCGTGCAGGCTCCTGCATTTGTCTGAATTCCCGCCCACACAGCGAAACGAATGACCTTCACACAAGCGCGGCGCCATGTAATTAGCCGGCAGCTAGCTTTAACGCTTTATGAGAAAAACGTGTTTTGGTCGCTTTTCATCCGCCAGAAATAAACCGCAGAGACTCACAAACAGCTTTTTTTTTTTCATGATGGAGACGTGTGTCTGAAGCCGCGGCGTCGCCCAGGCGGCCTGCAGCCAATCAGCACTCACATTCGGATTGATCCTGTCAGAGCCGTTTAAAGCGAAGCGCCGCTGCGAAACGCCGGCGCTGGATCTGAAGAGTAAATGCCACAGATAGAAATTGGCAGCTTTGTCTCAGTCAATCAATGCCGTCGATGTCCAACAGCCTCTGAATCTGATATGATTAAGCAAAAGAGCGTGCGCGTGCGCGTGCGCGTGAGCAAGCGAGCGAGCGTGAGGATCGATACCAGCGGTAAACGCTTCCAGCGCCGGCTCGCCGTCTGGCGAGATGTTCGGGGACCGTCGGCCGGAGCATCTCCGGGTCGAAGCTGTCAGAGCTGTGGACCTCGGAGACACTTGTCAAAGCAATAAGCCTCGTCAGGACGAGGAGGAGGAACGACAGGAGCCCACAGAGCTGCTCCTCACACGGCGACTCGCCGCCGCCGTCAAGCACGCCCGAGCGCCAGAGCCCCGGAGACGCCGCCGACAGCATCCCGGCTTTTATTTCCTCCACAACAGCTAAATAAACACTAAAGTGAAGAAAAGCGACTATAAAGAACATTCAGCCACCAAATATTTTACACTGATTGACAGTTTCTCTCGTTAGCGCTTGTGCGCCTGTAACCATGGCAACACGCCGGCCCGCCATCGCTGTTTAACAAACTCTGGACACGCACCCGATGTAGACGGTGACATCACACGTAAAACACCAGCCAGCGGCATCTTGGCGCCGCCGCTACTTCCACGTCGACACCGGCGAGAAACGTGGAGGACGTCTGGCGTGTTTGCTGGCAGCCATATTTGGGAGAGAGGGCGGAGCTCCGTCCCCGCGGCGGCCAGACAGCAACATCTTACCTGCAGCTTCACTTGGCGGCGGAGCTTCTCTGCCGATGAGGCGCCCAAAGCCGCCGTTTGTCATGAAGGATCCATCCCTCATCCCTCATCCCTCATCCATCATCCAACCATCCCTCATCCAACCATCCGTCTGTGCTGTGAGGCCAAAAGTCTCCACATTTGGCTCAAATATCCAAATAGACACGATGAACGGATTAGAAGCAAAGTTCAAAGGTCACTGTGACCTCACTCACGCTCATACTCATTTAGCTGCTGCTTCCTGATGGAGGTCCAGCGTGAATCCGCTGCAGCTCCTCAACCAAGAGCGGGTGGAGGACCAAAGAGAACCGAGACTCGCGTTCTGCTGTCCACATTCAGCCTGCGAAGCCACGGAAAACCAAAGCTGCCAAATCCCCAGCGAAGAAAAGGTGAATCATGAGAGAAGATGGAGGAGATGCAGCACCGGAGAAATCGCTGGGATCCAGGAGGCAGTCCGGGACCTGATGGTGTGGTGCAGTCAGACCAGGAGGAGGCCGGCAGCACTTTTCCTTCCAGCAGAAGGGGAGTTTTGTTTTTGCTGGGAGATGAAATCAGCGAGGGAATCCAGCAGCGATCAAACCGCAAAGCAAACGGCGCCCCTCTGTTTTACAGGTAAACAACGGGAGAAGAGAACCGGAAAGTGCGAGGGCCCTGGATCATCACACGAGAGGCGGCACGCCGAATCCCAGGAGCTGGGGGCCCTCGTGGGACTGATGATTTCAGAGGAACAATCCAGCACCTGCTTCAAAGCTCCTCCCAGCAGCCACCAGCACTCAGATGCACGGCGAGTACGGCCGAGCGTGGCCGAGCGCGGCGAGCACGGCCGAGCATGGCGAGCGTGGCGAGCACGGCCGAGCGCGGCGAGCGCGGCCGAGCGCGGCGAGCACGGCCGAGCGCGGCGAGCACGGCCGAGCACGGCCGAGCGCGGCGAGCGCGGCCGAGCGCGGCGAGCACGGCCGAGCGCGGCGAGCACGGCCGAGCACGGCCGAGCGCGGCGAGCACGGCGAGCACGGCGAGCACGGCCGAGCACGGCGAGCGCGACCAAGCGCAGCCGAGCGCCTCAGCGAAGCAGCTCAAACCCCAAACCGTCGAGTTAGAAATGACTTTCCAGCAACATTCATCATTACGGTTTTTATGAGACTTCTACGGTCCATAAAAATCCACCGGGTCTTGAAGCTGTCGGTCAAGCATCAGCAGGATGAAGAGCCGCCCGGCGCCGCCCACATGCGCCGGACTGGCCAGTAAGAGAGGCCGATGGACGACATTTAACACCGGGCTGATGCGAGGTCGCATGACAGGAGGCGTGGCCGCGAGCGCGGCGCCCGCTGAAGAGAAGGACGGGCGGAATCAGCGAAAAGGCGGATGGAAACCAGGCTTCTTGTTTCTCGAGCGACGCAGAGCTTCCAGGGCCACGCTGACGGTGAGGCTAGCTGCACTAATGCTAACGCTAGCTACACAGCAAGTGATCGCGCGCCGCCGGACGCTTTCCCAGCGCCTGCCAGCAGCGCGCGCGCTAGCAGGGCGGAGTCGCGCGCCATTTACCCGAACATTTGTTTTTAACGAGGCTTCCTCAGTCTTGTTTTTCACGGCTGGCTGGCATCAACAACGTCAGATTACCGCCACCTGCTGGTCGGGACGCCCCCTCCCGCCCTCGCCCCCCCCACACCGCAAAGAACCTCCATCACATATCAGCGTGCCAGAAAGAGAAAACAATCATAAGCTAGCCCGAGGCTGGGCTGAACTGCTGGAACGTTTCTCATCATTTCCTCTCAATCACATCGTTTCATCGCCATGGAAACGCCTCTTTTAAACCGTGGGGGGAATCCGGGAATCATCTGGAGAAAGAACTAACACCGTAAATCTATATGTGTGCGGGAGGAAGGCCGGCTGTCGGGGCTACCTGTGGGCCATGGCACGCTAACGCCCGTGGGCCATGGCACGCTAACGCCCGTGGGCCATGGCACGCTAACGCATTCGCTTTCAACCGCGTCCCGTTGTGATGACTTTTAACGTCCGCCGATGAAGCAGTTTCACGCGCAGACACTCGTCCGCCTCCTCGCGGCCGACGTGGAGGTCCCGCGCCGGTGGCGGCTGCTCTGCCTTCCTGGGATCGGGTGAGCTTCCGGCGTCGGCGGAGTCACAACGCGCGGCGGCAAACCAGCCATTTGCATGCGTGCGTTTCGCGCCGGCGCGCGTTTGCTGGGGAAATTTGGGAATTCGCAGAAACAAACCGCCGGAGCGATGAAGCGGCGGCGAGGAAGAAAAGAGCGGCGACGGCGCCGCCGCCCGAGCCTGGAAGCCAAACAGTTTTTGTGTTTGCTGCCGAACATGGTAATTACATCAAATTAAGAGCGTTTACTTCAGCGGGAGTTTCCAGTCTGATAATTGGTCTCCTTTCACAAGCCGCCGTTCTGCTTTGTAATAAGCTCCTGGAGGAGCGTATTAGTGCAATTACTGCTGCTCTGTAATCCTGGAGCTCACAAAGGCGAGCGAGGCGCCGGGGCCGCGCTGCGTTCAGGCCTCACATGTTGTATTTATAGCAGGGTTACAGTATATTTACAGTAGAGCGCCACAAAAGGAGAGTCGGGCTATTAATTACAGGCGCGTAAGCCAGCGCCGCCGCGCACATCCCGGCGCTGGGGACGGATGTGCAGCGGCGGCGCTTTGGTGTGCTGCTCTCTCCTCTCTGGAAACGGATCCCCAGCTTCAGACCTGCAACGCTGCTTTATGATGGTGAAGCACTTCTGCTACGCTCCTGTGGCCAGGCGGGGATTCTGGGTGATTCTGGGTGATTCTGGATGATTCTGGATGATTCTGGATAATTCTGGATGATTTCAGATAATTCTGGATGATTCTGGGTGATTCTGGATAATTCTGGATGATTTCAGATAATTCTGGATGATTCTGGATAATTCTGGGTGATTCTGGATGATTCTGGGTGATTCTGGATAATTCCGGATAATTCTGGATAATTCCGGATAATTCTGGATGATTTCAGATAATTCTGGATAATTCTGGATGATTCCGGATAATTCCGGATGATTCTGGATGAACCACTGATCACTTGGCTTTCATTTCCGAGCGCCGGCACACAGTAACGTGGATATTGATTAGTGCGATTGCTACCAGATGTAGTGATGAGTGTGATTGCTTCTCCCTCATCCTCTTCCTGACATCCTCACCTGCCTGGTGTCCAGGAAGCTTCTCAGTCTTCCATGTCAACCTCCAGAAAAACAGGAATTTCAGCGCCTTTCGTCTACATAACGCAAATAAAGTCCCCGGAGCCATCAGGAACACTTGCCGGTGATAGAGACCCAGCTGTTTGTTGGCAGGACCCTGATCCGGCAGTGCTCCTGCCTGGAAGTGAGTATAGAAGAAACTCTTATGCTCACAAGGTCGTTTTGGCATTTAAAAGGACAAACAAACAAGCCAACAAACAGGCAAGACCGGCCTGCTGGAGAGGAAAGCCGCGTGCATGTGCTGATTATCTCGTGTTGTGGGTGTGTAAATGTTTCATTTAACCCCGGTATTTTGGGATAAATAACTTACTTATATATGATGTTATGATATAACTGAGCCTGTAGTCCAAAGCATGAAATTAGATAAAAACGATATACATATAAACTCATATGCCTGGTGCATATACAACCACGCAAGTTCATAAATTCATTATCCGTTTTTGCTAATATAATGTGTTTATCAGCACTCAACTCATGAATATGGAATTAAGAGCCGAGGTCGTGCAGCACGGCGCCACAGCGCCGCCCCGGTGGCTCCAGGGAATATTGGTAAAGGTGATTATTGCAGTAAAAGAAGTTATGACAGTGTTGCTCATCATTCCAGGATGATGAGATGCACCTCATGTACAACGCGCGTGTTGTAAATAAGTCATTTATATCCAGCGGTATAAAAAGTCCGATTTTGGCAGAGTTCTATCGCTGATTTCCGGAGGTTCTCCGCGGGGGGCCGCAGCCCGCCGACCCCGCTCGCCGGCTCTCTCCTCCGGGGCGACCCCTCCTGCACTTCCGTGGACCATCGGGGTGCGGCGTGTTTGCGGGA
Organism: Dactylopterus volitans; assembly: GCA_901007715.1. Taxonomy (NCBI): domain Eukaryota; kingdom Metazoa; phylum Chordata; class Actinopteri; order Syngnathiformes; family Dactylopteridae; genus Dactylopterus; species Dactylopterus volitans. The sequence continues at coordinate 11,349 of CAAKHG010044486.1, forward strand.
GCGTCGCGCATGTCGTGCTCCAATCCGTCTCGATCCGCCGGCTTTCATTAGCGTGACCCCCCGGCACGTGGCGGCGCGCTGAAACAACCCAGCCGCGCTACGCCGACATTATTGGCGCAGTCTGAAAGCGGCATAATGATCCGGACTGAGTGGAAAATGGGATTTTTTTTTTTTTTTTTTTTTTGCAGTGATAATGAAGTCTGATCCGGCGCGCGTCTCCTCCCTCCCGGTGCGGCGCTGGGGGGGCGGGTGGGGGCGGCGTCGGACCCGCGGTGATGGTGTCATCATCATTAAGCGTGGAAGCTGCCTTCCCGAGCCATTAACTACATTTGGGGCTGGGCGTCGTTCCCACACAGCCGCGCCACCGCCGCCGCCGCCGCCGCCGCCGCCGCCACCTCGCTGTGCTTTAGGCGCCGCGCGCCGCCGTCCACCAGCTCTTTAGAGACTCCATTAGAGCAGAGAAACCATTTGTGGAGACACCATGTATATTGGAGAGTTAATCAAGCTGCTTCATTTGCCCGGGGCCCATTACTCACTCAGGCTTATTGTGTGGTCAAGAAGACAAACACGAGCGCGCCGCGTACAGGCACAATGCACCTTTAATCTCCGGCGGGCAGGCGGGAACCCGCAAACTACCCGTCAGTCAAGCAAATTACGAGAAGCTCTTCATTAAAAGTTCGAGAAGCGCCGGCGAGCAGCCGCTGCGCCGCAAAAGCACGCCACCGGCGGCGAGCAGGTGAGGAGCGGCGCTGCAGGGGGAACCGGCAGCCGAGCGGAACCCGCCGCAGGACCAGGAGGGTGTGCTGCTGCCGCACCGGTCGCCCCGGGGAATGCTGGGTAGCCGACGGTGTCCCGGCGTCCCCCCGCACAAACGTATCTGCTCCCGTCAGCACTTCCCTCCTGATCCTCAGGTCAATAGTCGGGAATGTGAAGGAATCTCAGCCGGACAAACGCAGTTGCCAGCTTTCCTCCTCCAGACCGCCTGGACGTGAATTCAACGCCGCGGACGAAGCACCCGAACAGAGCTCCTGCCGCTCATCTGCTTCTGGCAGTCAGGTTTCCTCCCAGGCTTTTATTTTGTAGGAGCTGAGACGGCATCTGTTACAGCATGTCGCCACCAAGGCTGTGAAGCATTCTGGGTAACGGTGCCAAACAATCGCCATCCACTTACCGAAGAACGGAGACGAGGCGGAAGCTCTCATCGCTGGATTCTGATTGGTTCTGGCTGATCCAGACGGGTTCTGAAGACCGACGGCCGGTCAGTCGGTGGACCGAACTGCCAAACGCGCCGACACGCCGCCTCCAGCTGAGGATGAACTTCCTGTCCCAGCCGGGGACGTTACACCTGCTCGAGGAGGTTCTGATTCCGGTTCCACCTGCCCTGCCAATGATCCGGTCGGCTCTCTGCACATCCATCACTGTCGGAGCCGGACCGGCGCTGGTCCCAGACACTCCGTACGTATCCGGCATCACTGTCACCATCGTACCATCGTACCACCTCGCAGTGCTACGTGTTACACGCCAGTGTACTTGTACACACAGGTTACCTGTACTGTTTAGTCCTCGTTTTTTTTAAGCTGCTGTCTAACGTGTTTGTACCATGAGAGCGTCGCCCAAACCAGAGTCAGATTCCATGCGTGTGGTGGAGCTGATCTTCTGCGGTTCCCTGCTGGTGGAACCAGTTACTGAGTTCTGCTGGATCTGCAGAACCCCTCTCAGCCTTCACTGAAGACCTCTGCACCGAGAGTATCACGTCCCAACTGTTCCTCTTACGTTACTCACAGATAAAACTGAATCTGCGCGGCTCCGTAAACCGGACGTGATCTCTCAGGCTCCTTTATTATCGTGAAAACGCTGCCCGAACCCGCCGCCGCGCGTCTGCGGGGCGAGAACGAGCGCGCTGAAACAACAACACCGTCAACGCGCGGCGCCTCGCCCCATCGACTCAAGCGCATTAGAGACCCAGGATTTCATGTGCAGCAGCACATGAGAGCACGCCGGCGAGAGCGGGATCACGGCGAGCGGCGGCTCTGCTGCGTCTCCACGGTGCCGTCTCATGTTAGCGGGCGAGGTGGTCTCATCTGGTCCAGTCAAAGACCACCTGCACCCGCAGCGCCATCCTCAGACAAACTAACCAACTCCCACACACACACACACACACACACACACACACACACATACACACACACACGCACACTCGCTCGAGCTGATGTTCCATCATAGCAGCGGCTGACGTGTGGAGACGCAACGCTGCACGAGGAACGAGCATCCCAGCGGGTCCAAAATCCAGGAACATCCTACCGCCTGGTTTCAGGCATCCGCCTCCACCAGCATCACACTCACGCATGCTAGCTGCGGCTAGCGACTGACGCACACAGACTCCTGCTAGCTGCTGACGCACATGGACTCTTGCTAGCTGCTGATGCATCTGGACTCTTGCTAGCTGCTGACGCTCACGGACTCCTGCTAGCTGTTGATGCACACGGACTCTTGCTCGCTGCTGACGCACACGGACACCTGCTAGCTGCTGACGCACATTGACTCTTGCTAGCTGCTGACGCACATGGACTCTTGCTAGCTGCTGAC
>CAAKHG010044489.1:0-14387 GCA_901007715.1 Dactylopterus volitans
CAGTTCAAATGAATCGGCAGTGTTTCCTGCGCTAAAGTCTAAGTGTATAAATCTTAACTTTTGATAAATGCTACCCAGAATTTTGAACGATTCTTTTCAGCAGTGCTTAATGTGCAGACAAGATGGCAGCAGTGCGGGCTTCTCCCGGCGTCCTGTTTTTTTTTTTCGTGAGTGGCTGTCGGCTAACGCGCGTGTTTCTGCTTTCCCAGCCTTGCCTGTATGTGTCACTCTTTCCACTACGTTAAGAGGCTGCTGGAAACGCTGTTTGTCCACCGCTTTTCTCACGGAACCATGCCGCTGCGCAACATCTTTAAGGTGAGACGCATTCTCCTGCTCCAACGTGCTCATATATTGCCTTACATTCATATCTGGTGTAGGGTGGAAGATATGCAATTAGCTGTTAGGTTGATTATTTCAAAAACATTATCTATACCGCCGTTAAGACGTTTCGCTGATGATATCCTCCTTTTCAGAACTGTACTTACTACTGGGGCTTTGCAGCATGGATGGCCTATTACATCAACCACCCGCTCTACACGCCACCCAGTGAGTGTCGGTGCCCTCAGCGCTCTCACACCAGTGTCCCCTTTTAGCTCCATCTCACCATTGCTATGCTAATTTTGTCTTGTTGCAGTCTACGGGGAGCAGCAGATCCGACTGGCTCTCATCATGTTCTTGGTAAGAATCTGCTCAGCGCTTTGTTCTGTAGTTTATCAAGCCTCATTTGATTTCAGTGGTGAACAAGCATTTCATCTGCATGACTATTAACCGCTAGTTTTCCTCTCTTTGACACCCTCGGGAGGGTGTAGGCGTCACTGTGTAACTCTCAATGTTCTCTCCATTAGTTCTGTCAGATCGGCAACTTCTCCATCCACATTGCGCTCCGGAACCTCCGTCCACCAGGTACACGCACCATTCACACCGGAGCGTCTAATCCCATTATACAGCTGTAGAATTCTGGCTACAGCTGAAATGATTTTGAATGACGGATCAAAAGAAAAATAAATGCCAGCTATTTTGATAATTTTTTTTTTTTCCCAAGCAGAAATTGAATTTTTTATTCTTTTTGAATGTCTCAGTTTTGAAGTGTTGAGCAGACAAAACCCAGTTTAGTCTTTCATGTAATTTTCTATCATTTTGCAGATCAATTATTTCATAGGTTATTTGAGTAAAAATAGACGTGCTTGTGGAAAAATGCCTGGATATTTGACAGGGTGTTTACACAAATAGTTACTGCTAAGGCTGCTCATTGGTAGTTTTTTTTAGGTTCGAACAGCCTGTCAAGTTTGTGGCCAGATATTTTTTGCGTGTTTTTAAGTCGGTGTCTATTTCATAGATCTTCGATCGTCAGCATGTCATTTACCGATAACAGGCCAGAATTTAAATAGATGCATGTAAGAATTCCTCCCAACACCCCTTTTCTTTATTGTCTTTATCTAGGCTCCAAGACCAGGAAGATCCCCTACCCCACCAAGAACCCCTTCACCTGGATATTCCTGCTGGTCTCTTGCCCAAACTACACCTACGAGGTAGTGTGTTTCACATATGATGCGAAAGCTAGCGGTCTTGATTAATTTCTGGAAATGAAAGTGGTAAATTGTCAAATTTAGCTTAAAAAGTCTAACACTGATTTCCCCACTGCGACGTTTCAGCCATTTAGGACACGCATACGTTTGATTACATGTGTAGTTTCTGGTTTTGCTGCCCAGCTTTCTCCTTTCGTCAGCATGTTCGTTAGCATGTCCGGCCGTATGACGGCGTAGGTCCGTGCGTCATGCCACGTCCTCCTCTTTTTTGCAGCTGGGCTCCTGGCTGGGCTTCACACTGATGACCCAGTGTCTGCCAGTGGCCTTCTTCACCATGGTGGGTTTCATCCAGATGACCGTGTGGGCCAAGGGGAAGCATCGCAGCTACCTGAAGGAGTTCCGCGACTACCCTCCTCTTCGTTCACCCATCTTGCCCTTCATCCTGTAAAGGACTACATGGCTGATCCCTCCCACTCAGCCCCTCACCCATTTGTAGACATCAATTACAACCCCACCTCTCCATTCCCAAGGCTACGTGAGGGAGATCCCTTGTTCCATGTTTCAAAATCTACCCTCGGACTTAGACTGACTGCTCCTCCTCCTCCCAAACCACATTTCCTCTGTCTGTCTCACCCTCGAATGAAAGTCCAGCAGTCTGCACTCGCTTATTTTTTTTCTATTGTTGCACACAAGCAAAACTTTTCTAACTGGTTAATTGGCCTCTGTGCTTGAGCCTCAAGTTCAGCTTTGCCAGTGTGTACTGAGTGACATTCTGCACTTCGATACTCTAAAGTCTAGACCGATGTCCGTGTATTCTTGTGTCCATCTGACATCATTCTGCGGTTTGGATCTGCGCCTGGCGATACTTAAAATTCATCAGTTTTGATAGAAATTTGAAACTATGACAGCCGTTAATTTTGTTGATGTCTGAAGTAATTTATTAAAAAAAATAAACCAAAGTGTTGCTCTGTTCAGCTTTATTCAATATTTCAGGTATAAGCAACCATGTCCTCACGATACCTCAGTAATTTTTGCTCATTATTCACTGATGGAAGTACTTTTCTGACATGTCAAAGAATTCGACTTGTTCACCAAGTTAAGCCTGCAGAAAATGTCAATGCTGTCACCAAAAGGTAGAATTGCATATAATTTTACAAACAAAACATACAAATTCCGTTGATGTAAAACTGGCTTCAGCCTTCAAATGGGCAAAATGTATTGAGGAAGGCAAACGAGACACTTTTTTTAGCAAAGTAAAACTACTCATTTTTGGTTCATATATATGAAATCACTCTGTCCGTCTCCGCAGAGGATGAATCTTGCAGTTTCGCTTCAGTTGACTGAAATATCACATTACGCTTGTTGATGTGAACCATAGATTGTTGTGATGTTAATTAAGACTCGGCTGTAGAGCTTAAACAAGATTGTTTAATGTGAACAGCAGCAGGTATGTACAGAGGAGAAACTTGGGATGTGCTGATCATACAGCTTCAGCCTTGGCCTCAATTCTCTTCTTCCGCAGCTGGAGCCTCCTCTCCCTCTCATACTCCTTCATACGCATCACGTAGCTAGAGACAAACACGTGGAGCGCAGAGTTAATTTAGAAATGCATAGAAATATTTTTAATAGTTTAAATGTTAACATTATTGGGGATGTGGGGTCTATTAACTTGTGCCATTAAAAATGAGTAGCATTTAATGATTTTTCATGTGGCAAATACTGAGGGAGGACACTCCTGCTTGGTTTTGTGGTTTTACTGTTGAGACAAACCGAGAATCAGAAACTGCAGCGACAACTCGCATCTTAAGTCTTCTTGCTGTACATAAATGGCATTCATACATTCAACCAATAAAAAGCATCTGCTGAAAACATAGCTGCCAAGCTGTGACATCACCGTTCAGACATCTTCACTCTTATTCTGGCATAAAGACTTACTCCTGGTGTTCACAGTAGTCCCAGTCGTGTCTCTCATGCTTACAGGCCAGGAAGTTGGGCCAGTAATCCCTTTTGCACTTCATGAGCTTGAGCAGATAATGGGCACAGTAGTCCCTCTGCTCTACAGGCAGCTGGGCCAGGTTCATCTGCTCCTGGGTTGCAACCATCACTGCAACAGGGAAACACATTTTCAGAGTCATCTTTTAATGTGCCATGACCTTATGTGACTTTATATACAGTTAAATCCTTAATTATTTAGACAATGACACAATTTTTTCAGTGTTCCCACTGTGCACCACCACAATGCATTTCAAATAAAGCAACCAATTTGTGATTTAAATGTAGACTTAGCCTTAATTAAAAGAAAGGATTGAAATAACCATTTAAAAAACAAACAAAACAATTAAAACTCATTTTAAGAGGCCCAGAACTAACTGGACAATTGTCTAACATGAGCAGCCTGTTCCTGTTATTTCATGAAAATTATTTATTGAAAGTTATTTCATGTCATTTCATGAAAAACAAAGCAGGTCTGGAGTTGTTTCCTTGTGTTAAATTTCCATTTGGTAGCTGTTCATTCATTCATCGTCTTCCACCGTTCGGGGTACACAGGGGTACAAACCCTGGACGAGACGCCAGCTCGTCGCAGGGCCACATGAAGGACAGACAACCGCTCACACTTGCACAGGCAATTTAGAGTAGCCAATTAACTTCAGGTGGGAGGAAGCCAGAGTACCCGGAGAGAACCAACGCAGACACGGGGAGAGCATGCGAACTCCACATAGAAAGACCCCAGGCCGGGAGTCGAACTTGCGACCTTCTTGAGGCAACGGTGCTAACCACCGCACCACCGCGTCGCCCCCGGTAGCTGTTCAAAGGAACTCTAAATACAAACGCATGTCAATCAACGAGAAGCAAGACATCATCAGACATCAGTGACATAGCAAAATATTTATGGTTTGTTCTTGTAAGGAGCGAATCCAGTGGCGTCCTCAGCTGCAGCAGAAGACCTGTAAGACAACTTTATTGGATGGTCGCAGGACTCATTTCTTGAAGAAAAACCCTTAAACAGTTGGGAACACTCTCAAAGAACTACATACTGCATGTCATTTTCTACTAAGTCCATGGTAACGAGACAACTTAATAAATGTAAAGAAATAGGGTTTACAGAAAGGTGCTGGGAATGGTCAACGACAGAATTTGCCCAAAAAAAAAAAAAAAAACCCCAAACAAACAAAACCTAACAAGTTCTGGAACATCCTTCTATGAGCAGAATGTTGGGGGGAGATAAGTATGGCCAAGTAAAGTAACATGGTTGCCAATGGAGAAAGATCCCTAGTGTTTGTTGATCATGTCACTGCTAACAAGTGGCAGGATGAACTTTTAAGTGTGCAGGACTGTGGTCTGCCCAGATTCTGAAAATGAGCTGCCATTTAAAAAATGGCTTTAATTCCTAAACAGCTAATTTAATCCTTTTCTTCAGCCCCTTGAATTAAAGTGTATATAAAACCACATACTGATTGCTTTATTAAAAACTTCATTGTTGTGGCGTAGAGAGGCAAACTTACAGACTGTCTCATTGTCCACATAATTATGGACCTAACTGTATACTCAAACTGGTATACAATGTCACTGTAATTTGGTTTTAAAGGATGGTTACGAGTCTCTATTTTTGGCAACTACGCTGCCTGCGTTACCGTTTTTAGTAACGAGTAATTAAACTTGTTACCGTTTCCACGGTTACAATATAGTTCCGGACAATAAAATGCTGCATCTTACTATAACTAAACTCTCTGAAACTGTTTACATCTGAGTGATCCGACCAGGCTCTTTCAGCAACAGAAGAGGAAGCGCACATAAGTAATGATGAATAGATATGGTTGAGTAAAATTTCATCTCAAGCCAACCAGAGGGAGAGTTGGCAGTTGGTGCGCGCGGCGCGCACACACACACACACACACACACACACACACACACACACACACACACACACACACCAAACGATCCAGATGGGCATACGCAGCAGTATACAATGTTTTCTGTTAATGATTTATTCTACTAATTTTCAATTCCAGTGATTAAACATATTTAATATTCAGCTTTATTATGAATAAGTGATCACACGGTTGAATTTGAAGTTCCAGTAAAAGGGAGATTGGTTCTTTGACATATTTGAACATCTAAAAATGTTACACAATCGTGACTTTCCCTGGAAGCCAGTAACTTTTATCATGCTGTAATTTGATTACTAACTCTTTTTGGAAGAAGTAAGTAGTAACTATAATTAATTGCCATTTCAACATAACGTGCCCAACACCGATTGTTCCACATTACCCACTCATGTAGAATTATTAATGCGTTCACACCTCAATGCAGCTCTTTCATTGACATTGACATTTTTCCTGACACGGAGGGTTCATCGCACCTTTGAATGCACCCAAATACAGCAAATGTAGCGTCATCGTGGTGCTTCATCGGTTACAAATTGCTCTGCATGTAGAACATGGACAACTCCGTTTAACTTCAGGCTTCAACGTGCTACAGTTTTGCGGAGGCGATAGTTAATGGCAGATAATGACCGTACCAAGGCGAAATATAGTTCGCGTTGGGATTTAAGAGCTGCAGTGCGACATCTAAACACATGGCAGTCACTGTATGAAAATCAAATCAAATGAATGTAAATGATACGCCGAGCTGACTGCAGCCTCCGCCTCAGCACCTCGGCCGACACTCGAATCCTTGGGCAGCTGTTAGCTACAGTGCTAGCTGGCGAGCTAGCACGCTGCTACACAGCTAGCTGCTCTCAACTCCCAGTCAAAACTGTGAACTCGACGTGGAATGCAGATGTGAGGAGCAACGAGCTGCTATCAACTTCTCACAAACCTCTTTCTTTCCTCTCCGGAAAACCAAAATGGGGGTCGAACTCATATTTCTTCTTTGGGTCCGGTTCGGTGTCAGTCTCGGTGATATATCGCCTGGCCAGATGGGCTCCCATGGCACCAACGATGTTTACTCACTATCAGCTAAAATCAGTATATTCTGTCTGGCTGCAGTCCGCGACAATCTAATATTTCAAAAAATGTTCCCTCGGTCACCTCCACAAGCCCCTTGCTGGCGCTTCCGCTGCCACCGGAAATAAACAGCCGAGCGGTACTACAGAGAAAAGGCTCCCCTGTAGTTAAGTAAGAAAGGTTCCGCTGGCAGGTTGCTGGCGTCATCTCGGACTGATTATTTATATTGACAGAGAAACAATTCCACGACAGACTTTTTGCTTGAGGTCCACAATGGGGTTGCCGCAAGAAGCGTTTTTATTGTCTATTTTTTTTCTCTATCAAATCTTTAGTTTTGTCAAGAAAATGTCTTATCACTGTCTCCAAAGGCTTAGACGACGTCCTCAAATGTTTGTTTACGGTCAGAGAAAATATTCACATTTAAGAAGCTTTAATACGAGAATCTGGATTTTTTAAATCACTGAAACTTTATTGATCATCAAAATACCTTACATTTAACTTGATTTATTGTTGATTAATCTTTGCAGCACTAGTTCACAGCAAATTTTATCTCCGACCACCAGTAAATCCAGGCATATGGCTCTTTTTTAAAGTTAAATTAATTATGTATTATTCTGTAAACTTTAATTATACTTGTACAAAAAAATGCCAGAACATAAATCACAATGAGAATAGTGGTCATAAAGGCATATAAATAGATTTATTGATTACATTTCAAATTCTCTCATGCACAGAATCCACATCATTTCCATAGTGCAAACAAAATACAGTGTGTGCAAACCAAGACTTTTCATGGGTTTTTGCCTACACATATTTTAAATATAAACTCAATAATATCAGTATCAACAAAATATAGCAACAGAAAAGCAATTGTCTTAAAAGTCTATTGCTTTTTTTTTTTTTTTTTACACTGAAACACAACATTAAAACTTTGTTGTTAGAAATGCTTGATTTGATTCATGTTATTTCATTTTTAAAGTCTTTTCTTTTGGGAAAAAAAAGAAAATTCTAATGATTATTATTGCAATGCCCCACTATTTCACTTTTTTTTTCTCACCATTATTCTTACTTTTTCAGTTGTTTCAGAGAAGCAGGTACAGTAAAGGAAGAGGAAAACATTGTGCAGCTGTTCCAATATATGATTTGGTTATTTTCACTGGTAAAGATCATCTTCGCCCTCTTCTCTGTAAAGTCCTGGCCTCCTTGACCCGGAGCCAGAACTCTGACTTCCAGACTGGGTACCAGTATCAGAAGGGAACCTGAGTGGAAACAAAAGGAATGTGCAGATGTTTAAGTGAGAAAGGTCAACTTGTCCATTTAACATGGAGAGAATTTCCTGTTTTCTGTAATAGGCTATGTTAGCATGTATTTGTATGTATGCAGTGTGTTTGTAGATGTGTGTACCTGAAGTTTCCAAAACCTCGGCTCTGTTGCAGAGTTTGAGCAAACATCTCGTATTTGCGAATGTCATTGTCACTAACAGAGCGACGGGCGAATTGCATCGCCTCTTCGAAGTGGTCTTTCCTGATCTCTGGGACTGGATCAAAGTCCTCATCCTAGAGATGGAGACAGCATCATCAGGACAACACTGAAAACACACACATATATACAGTAGAGTGTGTGTGTGTGTGTGTGTGTGTGCGCGCGTGCGTGCGTGCGTGCGTGTGTGTGTGCGCGCGCATGTGCGCATGTGTGTGTGTTCCCAGTCCAAAGGCTGAAAGTTACAAAACACACAGCCGCCCTTTAGGGAACTTTTTTATCTTCCACTGTCTAATTCTATACCAAGCACACACAGCCTGGCACTCTTTCGACGAGTGGTGTGTGTTTGCATGTGTGTTATAGAGGGGAAATATATATATATATATATACAGTATACAAATACAACAGCGGCAGCCTAACAGTCTCACCATGGGGATGCCCGGTCTGGACTGCCTCTGACGCTCAGCCTTGATCTCGGCCTCAATGGCCTCACGGATCGCCAGCTTGCAAGCTCGCTGGCAGATCTCTGTCAGGTCGGCTCCAGAGAAACCTTGTGTGATGTTAGACAGGTATTCAAGGTCCACATCCTAGTGGAAGGAGAGGAGGGAAAAAGCAAAAGGACTGCGAAAGAGGCAGAAACCAAGTTGTTGTCAGAGATGTTCATTTTAAATGTGTGCTTTAATCTTAAAAAAGAAGCCTAACTATTCACTTAGGTACTGTAAATTATCCATAGACAACTGATACCATTGTCACCAAATGTTTTATAATTTTAAGGTTTTAGCTCCCCCAAATATTTATTCTATGGCAGATGCTATGAGCACCGAGCAGGAGTTCATAGCTAGCATTATTATTGGGAGAGGTTTGCCTCCAAAGCTTTCTGCCAGAACTTTTTGCAAACAGAAAACTTGCAAAAAGGTTCTCTAACACACAATTAATTAATATCTGTTTGTTTGTGGTTTAACTCAAACCCTTTTTTAAAGAACACTAACCAAAATGCTTTAGAAAATAGAAATCAACACAATGGTCATCAAAGTGTGAAAATATTAAGTCAACAACACAAAAATGTGTTCCACAGCAGATATTTTTGTGTACAATTCTTTAATCAATCACCTAGGTCGATTTATCTATCGTAACTTCTCCTCACTTTCGCACTATTTGTGGAGCTGGGAGCGTTATCAGCTGTAAAAACAACTATGTGACTATCATTACTTATTTAATTAGTATAGTTTCTATCTACTTAATATAGGTTCTATTGATTTGTTCATATATTTGAGTTGTTTAAATATTGTTCACATTGAGTCTTTTTCTTTTTTTTTGTCATATCTCGGTACTTTCACGCTCGTATCTTTATACTTATACTGGCATGGAGCACCTGTGACCATACAAATTCCCCCGGGATTAATAAAGTATGTCTGATTCTGATTCAACCTGGTGTATATAGATATTGCTTGCATTGTTTATCTATCTATCTATCTATCTATCTATCTATCTATCTATCTATCTATCTATCTATCTATCTATCTATCTATCTATCTATCTATCTATCTATCTATCTATCTATCTATCTATCTATCTATCTATCTATCTATCTATCTATCTATCTATCTATCTTGTATGTTTTTACTCCACTACATTAATCTTGCATATTATCTAATTGTAGTAGTGGCTGCTTTTGATGGGGCTTTAAAACAAAAAAAGAAATTAAGGCTATCAAATATGATGTGTTGTCAGAGTTTAAAATAAAAGATAATGATATGAGTGTTTAGAAACTTGTGTGTGTATCACTGACTCGTGCAACAGGGGACTTGCGTAAGTTGGCGTGTAGGATGGAGGTGCGAGAGCGTTTGTCTGGCAGCGGAATGTAGATCAGCTGATCTAAACGGCCCGGCCGCAGGATGGCTGAGTCTATGATGTCTGGTCTGGTGGAATAAAGACAAACGAGTAAAGATTTTTAAGGCGTCATACTAGAGTCATTATATGTGATGGGGATATGACTCAGCTATCAATGCAGATATAACCCCCCCACAAAGAAACAAAAAAAACATTCCCACATTTGCACCTGTTTGTGGCACCAATGATGAAAACATTCTTTTTGTCAGACATGCCGTCCATCTCTGTGAGAATTTGGTTGATGACTCTGTCGGCTGCACCGCCGGCGTCTCCAGCCCCGCCCCCCCTGGATTTGGCAATGGAGTCCAACTCGTCAAAAAAAAGGATGCAGGGTGCCGCCTGCCTGGCCTGAGGCACAGGGAAAGGTCAGGAGGTCAGCAGGTATCTCGTCTGAAAAATGGGAGCTACAGATATGAAGAAATATGCCTGATCTGCACTGAGCCAAGATTGCGTGTCTCAGTGACAAATTAAGGGCATAACTATAAAGGGACAAAAACAAGATTCTGTCTTCTCACGATTTTTTTGTTTTTGTTTTTTGGCTTTGCTCTGTTCCCACCTTATCAAAAACATCTCTGACGTTGGCCTCTGATTCTCCAAACCACATGGTCAGCATCTCGGGTCCTTTGATGGAAACAAAGTTTGCCTGGCACTCGTTGGCAATGGCTTTAGCCAGAAGGGTTTTTCCACAGCCGGGAGGACCGTAGAACAGCACACCACGAGACGGGGTCATCCCAAACTTTAGGAACTTGTCCGGATACTCCACGGGATACTGAGAACACAGAGATAAAGTATGACAGAGTGTTCACTGTCTTTTGCAGGCAGTGTCTGGCAGTATGTCTGGGCACTTACCTGAACCAGTTCTTGCAGTTCTCTCTTGACCTCATCCAGTCCTCCGATGTCCTCCCAGGTGACCTGAGGTACCTCTGCAACAGTCTCTCTCAAAGCTGATGGATTGCTCTGACTTAGCGCCCACTGATGGAGCAAAACGGTGTTATGAAAGATGACACCTTTCGTCATTTAAGAAACCTAGCTACATGGTGACAAACAACAGGTATGGATGTGCTACGGTCTGTGTTTACTTGGAAGTCGTCCATGGTGACAGCCAGCGAGTTGAGCAGGTCTGCATCAATGGATTCATCCTCCAGATCTATGAGGGTCATCTTCTTGCGGATGGCTTGCAGAGCAGCTTCTGAGCACAGAGCAGCCAGGTCAGCACCCACGTGACCGTGAGTCTCGGAGCCGATCTGTTTAATACAATTATGCATGTAAAATACATGAAAACACACACAAATTAGGATTGCTTAAGATGTTGTCAGAAAGTGGTGCATTTCCTGAGGACACTTCACTGCTCCCCTTTTAGCACCGGCAGCAAATTTCCCCGTGCAAGGCAGTGATCTGAACTACATTAAAGGCCCCATGCTGTAAAATTTCCAAGGTTTTATTCCAACTGTTGATATCCCAAGCAAGATGTATAAATGGTTTTGAGTGCATATGATCCGCTAAATATAGTTTCATAGCTCCTCTTTCTTGCCTTTTTGCGGAGCGCCGGCAGCGATGTTCGTTTAGCCAATCAGAAGAGAGGATCAGTCGCTCTCCACTGATTGGCTGACTGTTTTCTGAGTGACATATGGTCGGGCCAATCACAGGCAAATAACTGAAACGTACTCCGCTCACCGGCGCTCATGGCCGCCGCTGAGCGTGACGTTGTACAACCGTACACGTTTGAGGCAGACTCAGAGACACCGGAGCCGCCTCAAACCTGTTTATTACACGATGTTTCGGAATGGTAAGTTATGTTTGTCAAAGTCGCTGTAACATGAAATGATTGAGTAAGGTGACGTTAACAAGTGGCCTCCATGTCACAGTATTTAAGACGATACGAAATCATTTGCATATGAAATTATAACAGCAGCCCACGTATTTTCAAAACCGTGTAGCCCTACTCACCAGTTTTGAGTGGGTTAACGTTAGCTTTTGTCTTTTCGGCAATCGGCTTTAACGTCATTATCAGCAGGCTACTAACCAAATACTTTACTGCTTCTGAAAATGTTACCGTCTAGATGAGACAGAGAAAATGTCACTTGCTAACTTTGCGGTTGCGGAGTTGATGTTGGTCCACACAGCGTGGGGACAACAATATCCTTGATTTAATATTTTTTTGCGTGAACAGAAGAGCAAGTTAGTGCTCCTGTGGGAGCCTGGAAAAATGGAGCTACGCCACTGGTCTCTAAAATGTTTTGCCTTTGGAAGACAGCGCAAAGAAACATTCGTGTCCTTGCATCCGTCTATAGTGCAACAACGTCGCTTAGGCATGTTGCCAACCTAACTTTGTGGTGGAGCGGAGGCGGGTTGGCACGTCTAAGTGGGCGGCGTAGCCCTATATGTGACGTCACAAAAAGGAGGAAGCGCTGTCCGCTCGTTTCAAAGCGACCCCGCGTCCGAAATGCCATCCTAAACAGTATCTACTCAAAAAGTATACTTAAGTGCGGCACATTTTTGAGTAAATATCAGTTGTTGTTTTTTTTTTTTTTAATTCTAATTTAGAGTAGCCAATTAACCTCAGCATGCTTTTCGGAGGTATTCTCTACGGAGTACCCGGAGAGAACCCACGCAGACACGGCGAGAGCATACCAACGCCACATAGACAGAGCCCAGGCCGGGAATAGTAAATATCAAGTATGCATTAATTCGGACTTACTACTCAGAGTGCACGCGGCACTTCCTGCCGTTGGGACGTTGTTGCCATGGTTGTTACCATGGTGACCACTCCTATCAACGCGCCTGCGCACCGCGCCGCTCTTTACCGTCTACCTTAGCTACCAAACATTGCCGCATTGCATTCTGGGGAGTTTCTGCTTAGCTAGTGTCCATCAATCCATACTCGTAAATTTCTCTGGAATGAGCGTGGATAGCACATACTATTGTGTACATTAGTAATGTTTCGGACGCACTTAAAAAATCTCGCATACTGTTTTTGCATACTCATTAGGGTAGAAGTATGGAATTTCGGACGCAGGGCGGAGAGTGTCAAAAACAGGCTGTGTGCATTTCTCCGTATATCACAGGTTTGATGCATGGAACAGTATTTAAATTTTATGTGGCCCGAGACCTTCACTACCACTAACCCCCCCCCCCCCCGATTACATTTTTCATGCCATGGGGCCTTTAATTCAGTTTATTGAAGTTTATCATGTGGTTGATTGATTGATTGATTGATTGATTGATTGATTGATTGATTGATGCGCCACAATGAGCACGCCCTCTTTCCTCAGCATTTTCCATTTTTAAAAATTGGGTATGATCTACATCATGAAGTTTACTTTCTACTCATAATTTTAGCATAATTAAATCATAACTGATGTCGTTTTGTTTCCATGACAGAAATGACCATCACCATAATGCTCCTAAACTGAGGGAATTTTTTTTACTTAAAAAGTGGATCTACCACTTAAGTCTGTCAGTAACATATATATATATATATATATTGAAACCTTTAATGAATGTACTCCATTGAATTAAGCATATTAAGAGTAGAAAAATGTCATGACTTCATCATTTCTTTTATTTCTTTATGTCAGCTAGTGCCATCTTAGATACCTTCAGAGCACTTTTCATTGTGGAGCATGATCTTAAGTCAGGAATATTAAAAGTATTCACATAAAGTTTCTCATGAAGGGAAAGTCTGTGTAATATGAGGATGTTTCGGAACATGTCACCAATCAGCCTGCATTACAATTGCAACTTATTTCACTATTGATTGCTGTTGGCGTGGCTCGGGTGGTTGATTGGCTGTCTCTAAACTGGGAGGTTGCTGAATCTCTCTGTGGCCCCTCCTCTTCTCTGATGAAGTGTCACTGAGCAGCATCGTGGCAGCCTTGACCAATAGTGTATGAATGTGAGTCTGAATGAGGCAATAACAATCCAATGCAAAACACCTTGAGCCCCGTCACATACAGTAAAAATAAAAAGACCAGTTACACTCCCAATCATTCATTTGGTGTCCGATTCTCCAAGCAGAATTTAGCGTGTTTTTGTCTAACAGACTAAAGAGTGTAAGTGCATCCTAAGAATTGCACGTTTGCTTGAAACATGACTATTGTTATATTTGTCCATTATCAAAATAGTCGCTGATTGTTTTACTGTGACATAAAAATATTATTTTATGTTTGTTTGAAGAGGGCTGCTACAGTGTCTCACCCGCTCCAAGTCAATGTCCTCAGCCAGTTTCATGTTTTTGGTGTGAATCTGCAGGATCTCCAGCCTGCCGGTCGAATCAGGGATCCCGATGTCAATCTCACGGTCAAACCTGCCTGGATGGAGACATTGCCATATTGGTCAGTGTATGTGTGCGCTTACTGTTGGTAAGTGTATGTATGTGTGTGTGTGGTGTGTGTGTGTGTATGTGTTCGTGTGTCCTGTGCGTGTCCTGACCAAAGCGTCTCAGAGCATGGTCGATGCTATTAGGTCGGTTTGTTGCTGCCATTCAATTGAGCTGTTTATCAGGATGGGTTCAATAACAAGTTTCGCATGCATGTGTGTGTGATCT
>CAAKHG010044489.1:14407-30871 GCA_901007715.1 Dactylopterus volitans
CGGTCCTGGTCGTATCTCCAGCGAAAGCCCAGGGTCTACACACACACACACACACACACACACACACACACACACACACACACACACACACACACACACACACACACCTCATATGTTGTGATATGCCTTGAGCAGAAGCAGACTTTTTTTTTCTACAGCGTTCCCTCCCTTTTTTACCTTCTCTCTCTTGGGGGCGATGGCGTCCAGTTCATCAATGAAAATAATGGCTGGGGCATTTTTCTCTGCTTCCTCAAACGCTTTCCTCAGGTTGCTCTCTGACTCTCCAGCCAGCTTACTCATGATCTCCGGACCTTGTCACAAAATAATGCACGTCATGTTGAACGAATTTCCTCCTACGCGGAGCCATACGTTGGAAAAAAATATCAGCCATCTTCTTTCAAAACTAATTTTTCGCTTTGCAAGAGCAGTGTCGGCTCGTTTGTTGCTCTCTACAAGTTAGATTGCAATACAGCGAGAACAGAGAGAAGCCTCACCATTGATGAGGAAGAAGAAGGCACCGGTTTCGTTGGCGACAGCACGGGCCACCAGGGTCTTCCCGGTGCCTGCGGGGCCATACAGCAGGATACCTCTGGGGGGCTGAGGAGAAACATACAAAATGAGGCATCAATAAGAGAAATGTCTCACTGTAGACTGGTGGATGCATGCATTCTGTGTGTGTGTGTGTGTGTGAGTGTGTGTGTGTGTGTGTGTGTGTGTGTGTGTGTGTGTGTGTGTGTGTGAGAGAGACCTTGACTCCTATGGCCTTGAAGAGACCGGGGTGTCTGAGAGGAAGCTCCACCATCTCTTTAATCTGGGCGAGTTGCTTTCGGCAGCCTCCGATGTCGTCATAGCCGATGTCATTCAGACTCTCTTCCTCATCCTGCCATGAAGTAAGACTTTTATTCTCGGTCACGAATATAATGTTTACAGTGGCCTGAAATCTAGACGCAATCCCCTCAACTGGATATCTTTGATGCAGTTCCTATCTAGGCAAATCTAGCACCATTAGATATGAATATAAATGTGACCAAGTTTTAAGTTCACTCAAATAACATCAACCCAAACGAGCCATCTCAGTGGGATCCGGATGTCTGCAAGCAAGACAGTGCAGCGGAAAAATTTACACAAACTGGATGACGCCGTCCATCCTGACTTATAGTTTTGTAATTGTAATTAGTTATCATTGTTCTTTTCCGATTCGGTTTGATCAGGCTTCAGGGCGGGTTTTTATATCAGCCGCCTGCTGATGTAAAACCGGTCCAGCTTAAAAAAAAGTTTTATTTTTGAAACTCTCAAAGATGAAAACATTTTCTCTGTATCTTCAGTTTCAGTTAGTTTTGTACACATATGATACAGCTTCAATTAGTTATATTTTTTTTTTGCATGAAGCCTTTTCTTTTTTAAGTTGACAAAAGATGTCACGTTTAGTGTCTGCCAATTCTGTTTTCATCCACGATGATAACCTCGATGTGCAGACAAATCCGCTCTGCACTGGATATGTAGATATTATTCATAATGAGAGTAACAAAAATGTGTGGCAAGAAAGAAAAAAACACCGACGTGACATTGCAAAATGCTTCTAAATCTCTCAGACCTCTCGTTTGATTGGCTCTCCTTCACAGTAGATGACGGTGTCGGGGGCAACGATGCAGTGGGGGCTGGGCTCCGTCTCCACTATTTTGAACTCCACTGCTCGCATGCTCCCCCTCACCTGGAAGATGTCACCTGCCGAGGGAGATTAGGCGTTACTGCACGCTCACATATGCAGGCTCATGTGCTCAGAGTGCCGTCGTGGCGATGACAGTATCCAGCCTCACGTGCTCTTGCACAACAAATGAGATGATATGAGTAAGCATAACCTTGTTACACCCGGATGCAAAATGGGCTGTGGTACCTTTATGCACGGGCCGGTACGCCTCCAGAAAGTACGGCTTGAGGAAAACTTCAAAGAGGTTCCCTGTCAGGCCCTCAATGGTGTCATCTATGGGGAGAACATGAATCCTCTTTCCATACTTGATATCAGGGCAGGCATGGATACTGCGCCGTAGTAGAAGAAGTAGATCAATTTACTTCAAGAGAAACGTCAGCGCTTTTTTTTTTTTAATGTGTCTCATTGGTGTTGATGGTAAAATGCAGTCGGTTCAGGCAATAAGTTCTTCGTGTGTGCTAGGTTGACTGAGAAATCGCAGTTCTCCTGTTCTAATGTTGTTGTGCACAGCTGTGCAGGCAGTGGCTACATGCCAGGATGCAATGCGGGCAGGATGCTGACGCCAAACCCCCGCTGAAGCTGGATGACATAGTCCCCAGTTATGGTACAGACTTTTAAGCGGGTGTTTAAAGTGTGCGTGCGTGCGTGCGTGTGTGTGTGTGCGTGTGTGTGTTTCAGTGTGGGGCGGATAATCTCAGAGGAGGCATCTCCTCCTCTGGCATCTCAGAGGAGGAGACTAATAATCCAATAATCCTGAGATAGCCTGCAGTTATCCCAAGCTGTGTTGCCATTCACATAGTTCTCTTTTTCTGTTGTCTGATCTTACAGTCGTGACGCTACTGGAGCAGATTACGATCAGGGCAATTGAAAAACAACTAATGTTGTGGCATGAAAATAATCCCACAGAGAGAAAGACAGAGGCTGGGGCTCTTGATGTAGCGATTTAGGGTCTAGAAAGGTCTCTGAATCTGGCAACAGAAACAGTGAGCAGAGCAGATATGGAAGTGGACCAATCACAGCTGGAGCCGTCTGCATCACCCTGAGGTGGAGGTGCATGTAGGAAATCAGGCTACAGCGTCGGGCCTCGAGTTAACATAGAACACTTAGCTATAGGCAAGGTTTAGGTGGAACTAGATATAAGTGTTCTGTAAACCCAAAAGCCAGAAAATAAATCTGAGGCGTTGTGAGATGAATTACGGGAGGGCAAAGAAGAAGAAAAGAAAACCTGCTTTTAGCTGTTGAACGTCTGCCAAATGTTTTGGTTTAATATTGGATCACTGTTTAGGAACAGAAACCATATGGAAGCTAACAATGTCTACCCACACATTTGAATGACACGCACGCACGCACGCACACACACACACACACAAATGCACGCACCCACACACAGACATACACACACACGCGCACACACGCACACCAGCAATTCTATCAACTTCACAAATTACCTTATGACATCACCAAGTCGCACACGCAGATTGTTGCGTGTGACACGGTTCATGCGGATGCGCTCATGTCCGCACGTGTCATCGGTTAGGACGATGCACACCGTCTGGCGGCGCTTCCGTCCCCTCAGCACCACCGTGTCGCCCCTGAAGAGCTGCAGCTCCTCCGTCTTGTTCTGATGGAGGAACACGCAGACCTGAGCACAAGTGTAGGAACGGATACACGCGCGCGCGCGCACACAGCACACACCTGTGACAGGCTGACAATGCTGCTGTCTTCATTGAGAGCTTCGTCCACAATTAGTCTGTTTGGTCTGTGTTTTTGCTTCAGGATGGCTGTGGAGAAATCTTCTCCCTTTGGGCTTCCGAACAAGAACAACATTAGACCTCATACGCGCGCGCGTAAGCACATACACGCACGCACGCAGGCACACAGCACTCACAGCTCTGATTTCCTCATGTGACTCTGAGCTGTATTTAGACCCTCTAACGATTTGCACGTAGCAACTGGAGTCTGTCAACATGCAGATATCTTTATTGTGATTGAGGAGTTTAAATAAAAAACAAAACAAAAAAAACCCTTCAACAAATGCAAATGGAAATGATCAGTCGACACCAGAATGAATGCTCAGTGACACACTCCATATCTATAAAATAGCAAGTATTCAATGTGAATGAGTACGCATACACACACACACACACGGAATTCACGCGCTTTATCACAACCAAGACCATCTTAACTGCTCGAAGTGCTTACCCCTAACCTTAAACTCAACCTAAACCCAAGTCTAATCTTTAGATCGAAACGAAGTCATAGCCCATGAATTGGCCTTTAAAGGTCTCTCACAAAGTGTAGACTGGCCAAAATTTCCAAAAATACTCTTTTTGGTCCTAAGTTTGTAGCAAGCACATGCACGCGCACGTATGCTGTATACATGCAGCTGTTTCGCTCACTCTGCTCCTCCTGAACCTGGCATGACTGTCCTCCTTTGTCTGGTCAGATTTCCTTAAATTTTCACACTCTTGGTTCTCGCCGTCGTCTATTTGTGTTGTATTCGGGAGGCGGTCTGGTGTGATCTGCTCTCTCGGCTCTGATTGGTGCCAAAGGTTTCAGGTTCTGACTGATCTGATATGATCTGGCTGTTCCCTGCAGAGTCTCAGTTGTTCCTTTCCCTCTGTTGCCTCGAACCACCATGTTTGTGTGTGCTGCAGCCCGTCTGTTTATCAGTGGTGGTATAAATATGCCCATCTGCTTGCCTGTCTTATTTGCAACACCATCATATGCACACACTAATCAAACACACACACTCTAAGCACTTACCTTGGAGAACATCCCAGGACAAATATAGCGTGATATTTCCTCCTCCTTGTTTCTCAGCAGCAGCAAATGCAAGCGCCGCGTGTGGATGTGGAACACTTCCTGACTTGCTCTGAAATATTCATCAGTCAAAATAAATGATGTGCCGAGGATATTCTCCAAAAGAGGCGACTCTAAGTCCGCCTCGTCGCCTGCAAAAGCCCCATAACGCGGCATGGCCTTTCCTGGCTGGACACCTCTGTGCTGTGACTGAGGGAGATTGCAGTGGCAGCTGCTCGTTCCATACATGCCCTCCCTACACACAGCGCATTTATGTCTGCCACACACATACGAGACCCTCACATGCACACACGCACGGGTCGACACCACCCGCGTCACACGCTAGCACACACATCAGAACGGATGGACACGCTGATGATTTTTTTTTCATTTCAACTTTTATTACTAAAGTCGTTCCTTCAACAAATAACAAGCAACAAGGGCGCACTGTACACTCCACCGCCGGGGGTCTGGACTCAAAACGCCGCCTTCCTCTCCCTCAGATCAAAGAAGGAAATGGTCTGAACGTTCACAGCACGATGGACACTGCAACGTCGAACACCTTCAGATAATTGTAACGACCTGAATGTGTGTTCTGGGGAAGTTGGAGAGAGCGACCGAATGAGGACAGAGAGGTAGAGACACTGGATCTGATCGGAGCGTCAGGAGAAAACAATATAAATAACACAAAAACATGTAATTTTTGTCATGCTTGCACGAAAGGAGATGCAGAGTCTGGAATGTATGCTGGTACGTTGAGGGTGAGAATGATGAGTGTGAGGGTATTTGGTTTCTGAGGCTTTAAAATGGTTAAAAAAAATGCTGGTGGCGTGTGACTGGTTGGTTGAGCGACTCAGCGGGACCCTGCGTTGGGGCCCTTCTGCTTGATAACCGTCTCTTGTTTGTAGAATTTACAAATGCATCCTGATGTATCAAAAGTATTGAATATTTTTACGTTTTGAAAATTGATTGTTCTACTGATCCAGGACACCTGAATGTCTGTGCTAAAAGATTTATGTCAGATTTTCATCACAAAAGAAACCGCCAGTGTCCGTCTAAAAGGTCAAATAACCGCTAAAACTTTTTTTTTTTATTGCTTTGGCTCTTTTGTTGAACCAGGACTTGATGAATAGCAGCGGGCAATCCCAACCAAGCTCCTGGGAGTATATTTAATCCTGTCAGTTAGCTGTAGTTTATTCCACAAGCACACACACACACATGCTGAACACGCCAACATGATGTCATGGGATTGCTTATGAATAGCACGCAGCTTTTGATGACATTTGGCATGTCGTTGTCATAGACGGCGTTTCATTGTACAAACAAAAAAAATTGAGCCTGTTGGAACAAAAGTCACTCTTCAAAACTGATGACATTTTATTTTGCTGCAGTTCAGTTATGGTTAGGAAAAGATTATTTGCTGTCTGCTGCTGCAAAGTCAGGTGTCTGTTGGACCCGCCCACCTGACTTTGACTTCCTGAAATGTGTGTGTGTGTGTGTGTGTGTGTATATATATATATATATATATATATATACACACACACACACACACACACACACACACACACACACACACACACACACACACACACACACACGTATTTATATAGAGGGATCACATTGGCATGAGATGACACACACAAAAAAAAAAGAAAGGTGATGACATGGATAAATAACTTTACAAATCAGCGTGTTATTCATACGCTGTTTCATGAGACCGGGCCGGGCGGACCAGCGAGAGTCCCTCACGTCTCTGCCTCCAAGAAACAAACTGGAATTTACGTCCCACGCTTCCGATAACCGTGACCTCTTTTCGAAATGTGCATTAAGGTCGGCACCAAACAACAGTACCAGTTCATCGAGAAAACATCCTGCACAGTTGAATCAGGGAACTGCAAAGTGCTTGATCCTTGTCAGTAAACCTCTGCGTCCTAAAACATCCTGTTTCACGAGTCGACTTTTTCTATCTCCAATGTTTGTGCTCTTTGTGGTAGAAAATCCTTGTCATCCGGGAAGTCTCTTATGTGTGTGTGTGTGTGTATGTGTGTGAGTGTGTGTGCGCTGTTGGTCATGAGATGAAAAGTGCTTTGATAGTTATTAAATTGTATATCATGCATGCAGTTTCATATAATAATCAGGTTAGATGTAGATACAGACGTGACAGTCCCTGTGTGTGTTTCGTGTGGTTGTCATTAGCAGTCCCCGTCCTCAAAGTGTGTTTTCTGCAAAACCTTTACGTGGCGCTCATAGATCTTGAGGGCGGGGCCGAGTCTGATCGACAGGCCGGTCAAAACGTCGTTGCGCTGCATGAGGAGAAGAGACTTTCCGTCGATTTCCTAATGAAGAGAGCACAGCGATGCAGGTGGGGAGTCAGCAAACTGTTGAGGCAAAGGTACGGCCCTTCGCTGTGTTTGTGGTGCCCTCTAGTGGCGGTGAAAAGAGGTGCAAACTCACCTGGGTCCTGAATGCAGCAGCCTGCTCAGGGAAACCAGCTGCTGTGAAATAATTGACCACATCGGACACTGTCCAGTCCACTGGGCTCCCACTGGCCCCCTCAGACTTCAGAAACCTGGCAAAGACGAGCAGGCGAGGATTTTGATATAATGGATGGCATGAAAAAAATTAAAACACAGTAGCAGATATCATAAGACATCTGGAAATAAGCCATTTAAGAAATGACGGACCAGTGCTCTGCAATTACTTGTCAAACAATTCACAGAATGTAGTGAGCCCGGTGATGCAAGCGGGAGGACTTCCGGAGGTAGAATTACATTCCATCACCGTCAGTTTAAAAGGAGACAATGTGTGCAGATCAGTCGTGAATGACTGGACTTTGCCTCAATTTATTTTAGGGTGGAGGTATAATCATGACAATTATTCACCTGTGACTGTATGATATGGAGAACGTGTGCAGACGATTGATGATTTTGTACATATTGTGATGGCAGTTTTCCTTTTAAACATATATGGTTAGTATACTTAATGCATTTGTTTCCTACATTTATGATACTTGATAAAACTGCGTCTTTTTTCATGTTTGATTTCTTTCTTTTTTTAACCACTTTAGCAATAATTCTTGTTTTTATTGTTTTGACTGCAGCAGGTGTGTGTGTGTGTGTGGGTCAAGCGGTTGAGATGACATCTATGGAGGATAAATGTAACTGCAATCATGCTTATGAAGGATAAGCATAGTATTAATTGAGCTATGTGTTGGGCGGCTGTAGACACTGTGTCCTCCTTTTTCTCACACGCTAACCGAATTGACATGTGAGGAGGAGACTTTTCCTATTAAACGTCGAAAAGAACTTCAGAGGCTGTTGAATTTAAACAACTACGAAGTTTAAGCACCAACTTTCAGCTCCGACGTGATGGCGTTCACGTCTTATAAACACAGCGAAGGACCGTGGCCATTTTCACAGCTCCCAAAATTTATGACAATGCAGCAAGAGAATGACCCTGAACGTTTTTATGGCCAAACAGAGGAATGATCTCGATGGGTCGGTCGCATAACTCAGTCCAGCTGAACATGTGTTCCATTTGCTGGAGACCGACGTGGAGTCACAGGGCCGCTGACACATGCTCGAGTTGACGATGGCTACGGCACAAAGCTGGCAGAGCGTCGCCAGGTGCCCGCTGGTTTCTGCCCAGACATGACACACGGCAAAGGATTTACGACCAAATATCAGAGATGGTGCCTTGATGTCAAATTGCTTGCTACACTTATCTCACGCAGATGCCTTGTAACCTTGGCAGACGGCAGCGAGTGGGCCGTTGCTGAAAGGGGCGGTATTATTTGCCATAAATCAGATAATTCATTGTCTGCTTTCATTGTTTGTGATTGCAAGAGCTGCATGAATGAAACATTAGAAAGTGCTCAATTTGGTTCAGTGGAAATGCAAAGTTAATGTAAAGCAGCTACATGCATCTGATATCTCTTATACATACATACATTTATATATTTATATATATATTTATATATATGTATATACTATTTTTTCAAATATTGCTTTATATTATTGTGTTTATTGGTTCTTATTGTCCACATTTCATTGCATTGTTGACTCTGTGTTAATTTCTGTGCTTATTTTCTGTGATAAATAAACAAATTTGAATCTGGATCATATAGAGTACGCAATTGTCAAAGTTAACCCAGAATGAATTCTTGATAAGAAAGCACAACTGCTTTTTGGTTTCAGGGTGCACAGCAGGATATTATTAAGTATGCTATAAGATGTCCAGTGGTGCTTCCTTACTTCATGTCTTGCTTTGATGGAGTATTCTGGTTTGAAGGGAAACTTAACCACTGGGAAGATGATACTGCAATAAAGCTGGGCCCAATATGTATTGGATTGGCGCAAATATTTTTTGAATTCTGCATTCCATAATCCACAGAGAAAAAGGGCTCTTCTGGTCTTGATTTGAAAATGTACAAATCTGGGCTTGTGTCTTCTGATGCCCCGCCCCCTTTTTAATATCCAGTCAGAACCTCCTGTGACTATAAACCAAAAACAGCCTGTCCAAAGTGTACGGAGGTGGAGTCTGATTTTCCGGATTGGTCATATGAGGCAGGACCTGAACGCAACACTGAGCAGAGGCGGCCGTGCTGTGACGATGACGCCTCTGTGGTGCACCCGTGGAAACAGGCTTGCATTTCATGGCGGCTGGTCTCTTTTGGACAAAGCTGTTGACTCTGAAGCGGAAGTGGCACGGTTGTGATGCTTCAGCAAAGCTTTGGGCCACATGTGGAGCCACAGAGCTGGACGCATTAACGTTACTATGGGATCCCGAAAGAAAAGCGGGGACAAAAGACGTCCAAATGGACATCTGAGCATAGAGTAAGTGCAGTAGTGTTAGTTATTAACATTGCAGTGTGAAACCATACCATAATGTTTTTATGAGCCCACCCTCCCCCCTTCAATAAAGGTTTAGCACATAACTTGTTATAGTTTGGTGTCCTGCTGTACTGGGAGGCTCTTGATGCAGGCACATGGCTGAGAGATGGACATTGCTCATTTGCATATGCTGCCTTCAGTGTTCTTGGCGAAGCTCGCCTTTAAAGCAGCACCATGTGTCTTTTGCTGGACAATGGCGGCCGCTGCTGCCATGAGTGGTAATTACAAGATGCTGGTGCATATCGCTTTGTAAATATCTGGATGAGAAGAGTGCCACAGTATTCCGTCTGCTTCAATCTAATGGGAGGGAATTTCTAATTGAGTTATGAAGCTTTGATAAAGAAAATGAATAATGCTCTCAGATGAGGGATATTTTCTGTTTTACTGTTGCTATTGTCGCTGCCCGATCTGAGTCAGCCACAGATGAAACTCGTGTGAGCAGGTGTAAACGGTGCCTTCCAATCTGTTACAAACCACTGCTGAACCATAATGACGTTTTATGATGTATTAACTCTAGAGATGTGCAGAGAACCCAGCATTCGAGTCTGTACACGCTAGGGCTGCAAAAATATTTCTATTTTTGTTTGAATAAAAGTAGAAACAGTTTTTTTTTTTACTACAAGTGTAACTTTAGGATATCAAACTTTTGATATTGATATTTGTTCTTCAAAAAACTTTCATAATCGTCAGCACTTAGAGCGAAATGTAATGTTGCTTTTCATAAACAAGGAAGTAAACGTGTGTGGCGTATTTCCTCTAATGGGTCCAGTTATGCGCACCATGGCAGTTTGGTCGCAGCCACACACGCACACGCGCTGCTGCTGTGAAACATCCAAAAATGTTTGATGGCCACCTCGAAGAAGCTAAAAAATGTGGCTAAAGCGAGCAGGACAGCTCGGCCGGCTGCGAGCCTCCATTATACCGAGTAAACTTCATGGACATCCGGCTTTGTGCACCTCTTGATTTTGAGATGTCCAACAGTTTTTTGCATGATCAAAATATGGGAAAACACAAGTTAGATAAAGTAAACTGCAATTAATGCGTTGTTGCTTTTAGTAGTTTTAGGGTTTTAGTTGTTCAAAGAAATTCTTGCTCAGTAACCAGGAGAACTTTGTTGCTGAATTGGAGCTGACCTTTGAAAAATTGGAAAATCATAATTGCCTCAGGTATCTCTGGTAACTGTGGTTCAATAGTTATGACGTCCCTCCACAGGCTGCTCCTTCTTACAGGTCAGCGTACATCGACTGATCCTGAGGCTGTTACTTTGAGGAGGGATAGTTGCTTAATGTTGCTTTAAAAGTGCAACTCCACAAGGTGGATTTGCTAGAGATCCACCATCTTTATGGGGGATGATGGGATGCTCCATCTCCCCGTCGCTGCCGTGCTCACCCTCCACTGTTAACTCCCCCATTGATCCCTCCTTCCTCAGACAGGCGAGCGTCTGTCGGGGAGGCGGTAGGCGTCAGCAGGCAGGACGACACGCCAACCTCCGCCTTACACTCCAAGCCTGCGAGCATGGGGGAAAAAAAAAAAAAAAGCACAACCTGACCTCCTGCGATCACTGCTTACAGCAAACACACACATTTTAAGAATATTCGTGGGTCTCAACTCACCATTGAAGCCCGGAGGGGTGTGATTGACTCTGTCTAGCTGATTCTGTGGGTGGAGAAGAGAAGCAATCAAGTGGTGGCATTAATCGGCGATGGTGACAAAAGCACAACCTTCCTCATCTGGACTAAGTCAGAGCTGGGAAGCGGAACGCCGCGGTGATGCCACCCGCATCTTGACGACAGGATAAAAGACGATCGCTGCATCAAGATGCGTCCTGACACCACTGCAACGTGACCATCTGGAAGTGTAAATGATGGTGTGCAAGGTGGGACATAGACTGATGAGTCACCCCCAGCGGAGAGCCAGACGGCGTCGCTCCTCACCGGCTTCTCTCATACGAGCGTTCCTCACACTCTTAATGAGTTTCCTCAAAAAACAACTTTTGCCCTCCTTTCTAAAATATTTAGGTCAGTGGTCTGCCATGTTGACGAATCTTTAATGGTCAAACACCCAAGTGAAATTATATACAGTGCATAATCTATGCCAGCGGTGTCCAAACTATGGCGCGCGGGCCAACTGCGGCCCGCCATCCATTTTTAATTGGCCCGTGTCAAAGTCTAAGAATGTAATGGACAATTGCCCACACATAATATTTGTGCTTAACTTTGTTGTACTTCTTAGTTTAAACACTGGGTAGAGCTTCTGTCTTGAGCAAGGCAGTGTCCCCACAAAGCAAGCAGTCAAAGAAAAAATTTTGCTCAGGGTCACCGGAAATGGCGCGACCAAAGAGACGCAAGATTGCAAGCGGTGCAGAAAAATTCAGACTCGGTGGACAAATATTTTTTCATAGAAACCAAGGGGAAGTGTGTTTTTTTAGACCTGCAATGAGAGTGTTGCCATGATGAAAGAGTACGATGTACGAAGACATGATGAAACGAAGCACCAGGCCTTCACGTCCCACACCGGCGCCGAGCTGGCAGAGGAGGTTAAGCAAATGACAGTTGGCCTGCTAACGCATTAACAGTTTTTTTTTTTTCCGCTCAAGAAAATGCCACATGACCTGCCAACTTTTTCGTAAAAAATAAAATGAAAATCTATGAACGGAGAGCTGTGATGGAGGCTTTTTTTCTTC
This sequence comes from Dactylopterus volitans, assembly GCA_901007715.1. Lineage (NCBI taxonomy): Eukaryota > Metazoa > Chordata > Actinopteri > Syngnathiformes > Dactylopteridae > Dactylopterus > Dactylopterus volitans. The sequence goes on from CAAKHG010044489.1 coordinate 26,493, forward strand.
AAGCATAATCAGTCATCAAATGTTATTTACCTGCATTTTATTGATTTTGCCAATCTTAATGCATAAGAAGTTAGGTACCTCACGTCTACCGAGTGGCCCAGTCCTTTGTGTATTTTTCTGTATGTGGCCCTCAGAGAAAAAAATTTGGACACCACTGATCTACACTATAATGAGTGGATATACTGTTTTACAAAAATGTCTAAAAATGTTGGTGTGAGCATGAAGGTGCTACTCATTATTCACTACATTTCATGTGAATATTTGAAAAAAAAATTCGAGATAAAAGGACAAGCAAATGTTTTTCATTCCAAATACTTAAATTCTATCTGGTAATATTAGTTGTAGTATTAATAAACTTTATTTGTATGGCACCTTTCAGAAACAGAATTGACAAAGTGCTTTTGCATAAGGAAAGAAAGAAGTGCAATCAGTTAAAAGCAGAATTATGAGAATATGTCCTGAGACGTGATTAAAAAGTTGACCATATTACAACGGGAGGCAGATTGTTCCACAGTGCCGCTGCTGCAAAAGCTTTATCACCTTCTGACCTCAGTCTGCATGTTGAGCCTTTGATTTGAGGACCTGAGGGATCGAGTGGTCTGGCATGGAAGGAGCCGCTCGATGCTGCTGCTTCATATGTTACAAGATGAATTTTAAATTTGATTCTGAACTGTATCTGAGGCCAGTGTGAAGAGGCATAATAATATGTGCCACCCGCTTCATTTTTGGTGCGGCACAATCGTGCCACAGAGTTTTGAACCAGTCGCAGTCGCCGCCCCAAAGCAGACCGATTTATGCAGGTAAATAATGCGTCGAGGTCGCCTAAAGATGAAGTCACAGAGGGATTTATTGCCTGCTCGGTGTTAAGCACGTTAATTGTGAAAAAAAACTATTCCATTCAACATTTGTTTTATAGTGTGACATCCCCTCCAGCTGCTTGTCAACCTTGTACCCATGAATGCATTAATATGTAAAATCATAGTCATTTACCTTAATTGGGATCTATCAACTTGTTACCCCCTATAATGGTGTTTAATATGAGCTTAATAATATCTAAATATGAAGGAGGGGAGCAACAACTGACTTCTTTTTAGGTTTATTTCAAGCAGCAAATGCTGCTGCTGCTGCAGCTGCTGCTGGGGATGCAGAAGCACCACTGCGCATTAAACAAGTCATCAGTAGTTCAACATCTTTCCTGAGCTGGTCAAATAACTGTTGCCCACGTGTGGGCAATATGGTGGCTTAATGTCTTTCAAATGTTTCATAAAATCTTCTAGAATGAAATAATTAAACTGAATTTTCCAGTGCTCGTTGTGGAAGCTTGGTTTGCAATTATTCAAACATTCAGTGTGCATCAATTAGGAGCATCTCTTGGTGCTTGACTCGGGTCACACCGCGGCAGCCCTGACATTGAGCTGTTAGCGCTGGAGCTACGTCCGTGCTACATACACCGCTCGGGCCTCCCGCTCGTTCAATTAAGAAGATATAGTAGAGCTTCCAAAAAAGAAAAAAAAAAACATCGATCAATGAAATAAAAAATCAGAAAGGCATTAAGCAATGTGCACAAATTCTTCCGGTGTGTTTGTTATATTGAATGATTGATAACTTGTCTGTGCCGCTGACAGACTGAGATCCTCAGCTGTGCTCAACAGCGACACCCAATGGTCGACTTTAAAATGACACGGAGTACAGATTGCATCGATTTCAGTTGAGAAGAATCCGGTTTTCTTGTTGGTCAGTTACCTTTTATCCTCAGGGCTTCTGGCACTGCTTCACCGTCATGAATCAATTATTCATGGAATTTTAAATATTCATGTTAAGGTGACTGATAATAACTGACCAATCACAGTCTGTGACCTACTCCAACAGTCTGTATCTGTCATTCTGATTCCGTGGTTCCCTGCTGTTACTAAATTTAAGTGAGGTTGCTTGATTGTATTTGTTTGATTATGACCACCGGGGTCCTTGAGGACAAAAGTGACACAGAGAGGCGGCGCCGGGCGGCAGGGCGCTGAACGCCACACAGCTAAACGCCACGGCCGCGCCTGATTGGCCAGGCTGGCGGCACAGCGCTCCAAAGAAAAAAAAATCACAGATGTTGTAAATAGTTTGGACGTGAGGAGTGACAATGAAAGATTTGAAACTGTCGTGACGAAGACTGCGAGGCAACTCAGCTGATCTGCTCCTGTGACATTTTCAGATTAGTGATGTGCGTAATTTTGTTTGTGCAGCTTATTTATTCACTCTGGTCTGAAGCGGACATTTTATTTTCCAGACTGCTCATCGGGACTGTGGCACGCCGCCATTCATCGCCGGCACTCACGCAGAACCGTGCGATATTATGAGTTTTAATTATATATAACAAAATTTTAATAACAATCACAGTCGCCTCGTGCCACACTCTGCGACTGTTACAGCAACACTAAAATAACGTGGCTATTTATTCATCACAAAAAGAATTGAGGCAGCCATTTAGAAATAAAGCAAAAGCTACTTTCCCCGGTAAATAATCATTTTCTAAGTGCATTGATTGGTAAAGTAATTCGATGAGCTAACTCCTAATTATAACTAATAACTAAAATTCAGCAACTTCCCACCGCTGAAATTGGCCATTAAAATAAATTAATACCTCTCATAGATTCACTAAAACCGATATATTACTGAATCATCCTAATTAGGGGAGGGTTTATTGCAGCTGCGCTTGTTTGATCTCCCTCATCTTTACTAATCAAGTGAGGTGAAAAATCCCTGTATTTTTATCAGTGGGAGCATGATCATGTGATGCTTGAATGTGATTATCACAAACTGGGGAAAAAAAAAAAAAAAAATTAAAGGCCCAGTTTATCAATTTATTTCCCCCCCAAAATTCACCAGCGGGCACCATGTAAATGCCCTGGAAACTGTTTAACTGGGCTCCACAACTTCACTCTGCGCGATACATTTGAACCACCACGCAGCCGCAACTGATGCACGCTGAGTTCTTGTTATTTATTCGTCCCCCTTTTGCTAAACCCAGCAACCATACTGCACCCTGGTGCTTATTTCATTATCTCTGGGAACATAAGAGAGTGTAACGCAAGACTGAAAAAATTATTTCCGCTCCCTGAACTGTGTCTTTAGCGATTATTGTTAGCTAACAAAACGATTTCCCGCAGGGATCAACAGTGTTTTTTCTGATTCTAGAAGGGAGGGGTGGGGCCAGCTGCAATCTGTAAATTCGCCATGAGATGTCGCGTGAGCTTACAAACGGGAGCTTTCGGGGGCAGCTGGCTGTGGAAATATAACACTAATATGGCCTCCTAGCATTTGATACTTTATCTAAATTGTTACACTGGGTGAACTTTGAATGGGTGCAGTGGATTAGACTTTTTAAATTATGCAACATTATCAAAGCCAATAATGCATTCTCTTCACAGACAGCTCTGAAAAGCAAGATAATTACTTCAATACATAAAAAAGGAACAACTTTCTCAGAGGGTTGTTTACCCAATAAAAGCCCGCTATGACAGACGCGTCACAGCCGTTCTGAAAAGTTCCTTAAACAGCTTTAAACTTAACTTTAACTCATGAAGTCCCTAAGTGATGCTTCCTGAACATTCTGGTTCGGTCATGTGACAATGAGTGAATTAGCATACCCAGGGCATCATTTCCAAAATGGAGGTGTACCTGGTCAGCAGATGAGACCACTTTCTAAAGGGTTTTTTTTTTTTGGCACTAGAGGTAAGTTTTAACCCATTTAACCATCATAATGCTTTAATGGCAGCTCCTACATCACATTTAACCTCTTTTACCACATTTTTGCACAAAAAAAAAAAAGGCCAGGTAAATGTGGTGACATAATATATCAAATTGGTCTTTTAACCTAAAAATAGTCACAGAAAATCACAAGTGTCACAGTAATAAGCTCCTCGGCTGTCTGTTGTACATTCTATATTATTGTCCTACAAGTAGAAATGGTCCAGGTTCTTATGAGTCACACTGTAGGTTACTTCTTTTTGATCATGCAGCACAGAAAAATGGGCCTTGGGTTCCTAAATACATCTTTAAATCGTTATTGTCAAACATGGAAACTTAAGAACAATTGAAACCAATATGATATGTAGTTGATGGATTCATTCTCTAATGCATTTTGTTTACTTTGGTTAATCTCTAAAGATAAGACAATGGAACTCACTGAAAATCAGGTTTCGATGTGTGCAATCCCAAAACCCTGCTGTGATCGTCTCACATTGTAAGTGCGATCTCACAGTTTCACTTTGACGCCAGTTTCTGAGGGTGAGGAGGTGTGAGGGAAGACGTAAGACAGCATGCGGTGTCAAGGAGGATCTTGACCTCTGCGATTATCAGAGTGAAGCGCTCATACGGTGGCCGCCCGCTCC
>CAAKHG010044491.1:0-11537 GCA_901007715.1 Dactylopterus volitans
AAACATGAGTATGTACACAATAGTACGCACTATCCCTACTCATTCCGGAGAAATGTATTAGTATGGATTGATGGACACTAACTAAGCAGAAACTCCCCACAATGCAATGCGGCGATGTTTGGTAGCTAAGGTAGACGGTCAAGAGCGGAGCGGTGCGCAGCTGCGTTGATAGGAGTGGTCACCATGGTAACAACCATGGTAACAACGTTCCCTCCCAGCGGCAGGAAGTGCCGCGTGCGCTCCGAGTAGTACGTCCAAATTAACACGCACTACCGATATTTACTCAAAAGTGCGCCGGACTTAAGTATACTTTTTGAGTATATACTGTTTAGTACGGCATTTCGGACGCAGCATCTGACAGTTAAGTCTCACACACAGACACACACACACACACGCAAACACACACACACACACACAAGAAATGGACCAATAGATCCAGTAGACTTGCCTCTGGGTTTTTGATGTGTGCAACATCTGAAAAAGTACATTTCTGAACCGATTTAGCCAACAGTCAGTAATTCAGCATATTTAGATGAACAATCCAAAGTATTCCATTTGCGTTCAAAACTACATTCAAATCGACCTGACCTTCCATTTTGGCAGTTACTTTCTCATGCCCTCTTATGGGCGTGCCACTTATGCCGGGACTCTTTTGCCATCCGCTGCGCTGCTTGTGTTCCTGTACGTCTGCGCCGAGGCTCTGACGGAAGCAACATTTCAATCCTCTCGATGTCCGCTGACAATAAAAATCGTATTCATTCGCTTGGCTGACGTCTGTCAGGCAGGCGGGCAAGTTCATGTGTGGAAGTAGTGGTGAATATCAAAACCGACACATATCTAAACCTTGCTCTGTGTGTGTGCGTGCGTGCGTGCGTGCGTGCGTGCGTGCGTGTGTGTGTGTGTAAGTCGGCCAGCCTCGCGGCACCGGCGGGTTTAGCGTAAAACATAAGCAGTAAATTCTCCTTTCATGAGGATTATACTGTTGAGGTTTACTTGATTCTGTTTGACAGACGTGTTGATTTATTGGTGTGCTTATAGCCGTCCTGGGTTAGACTGAGAGCTAATGCTCCGTCGACATAATTCATATAAATAAACAGGGATTCAGATTGAACCCCCGTCCACCCTCCCCATCCAGGGATTGAGGGTAAATCCAGGGATTCGGGGCTCACTCCTTTCCTGTGTAATAGAGCACAACATGGAGGTTTCTCCACGAGTGGGTCCTCGAGATCAGCGGAGGATGTGATCCGAGGGAGGCTCCGGCGTGTCGGCCCTGGTGACTGATGTGATGATCTGCGTGGATGGCTGGTCGCACGGATTGCTGCCATGGACAGCTGACAAGAGCGCTCAATAGCCGGTAAAATGGCATCATGGAATTGTCTGAGAAACCAATCTTCCGCCACAGCTCCAGTCTTCCTCCTCGTCCTCCTCCTCTGTTCCCATCATGTATCACTCGCTCCCTCCTCCCCTCTCTTCCTCCCCTGGCTCAGGAATCTTTAATGCGGCGGCGCCCGTTTGTGCCCTGCAACCCGCTCTTTGCGGCGTTCGGGGTGATGGATTACATATGCACAGAGGTGTGTGATGTGTGCATTGTTTTTGTTAACGTCTCCCGTGAATGTGAAGTGAGGACGCTTGTGGTGTCATGTCCTCCCATTTGTGGAGCAGCTTCAGAATGTCAGTAGGCATGACCACGTAAGAGAAGGATTAAAAAAGGAAAACATCTTGTGGAGCTACAAAGAAGGACGAGGAAAAGAAAACGCACACTTTCGTAGTCCAGGAGCAAATAATAAAAAATAAAAAAAAGCACCTCTTGTAGCATCTCCTCTGTGGCTGACCTGTGTTTACAAGGGGTCAATGTAAAGGATTGCTTTATAAGAATAGAGATTAGCAAGGAGGGGCAGCTACGGGGATCCCCGCAGAGCAGGGTCTGAGAGCAGGGCAGGAACGGGGGCCCGCGGTGAGACCGGGCGGTCGGATGTGCGCGCACGCGCGAGGGCGGCCCGGCCGGCCTGCGGGAGGCCCGCGCTGCGCCCGTTCATGCTAAACGTGCGGCTGGCCGTGAAGCCGATGGGGATCGTTCCCCCATGGGTGCGTTTGAATGGGGTCGCAGAAGCGACGTCAAAAGAAATATAAAAATAATAATAATAATAATTAAATGAAACCAAATCTAGAAATACCACGCTGCTAAAATGTCACTAAACAGATAAGCTCGACGCCACTGAAATAATAATAATAGTAATAATAACAAGCCTGACCTCACAATTTTGTTGCACATCCTTGTATAGTGACAATAAAGTTGCTTTACTTGTACTTATAATAATAATACTAGTAATAAGAGCAAAACTGGTGCTTGCTCACATTGCTTTTGGAATGAATCTAATTTTCCCTCCGCCGACTTAATCCGCCGTAGTCCTACCCGCCCGCCGACAGACGGGAGGGTGAAAAATATAACAGCTATATTCCCATAAGAAACGCACCGTGTCAACATTTTATTCTGCTGACTGCGTCGCCCTGGGGGGAAGGTCCTTCCCGGTGCCGCAAACAGCAGAATACAGACTACAACCCTCGGATTACTCACAGAGACGGATGGAAGCATAACAGCCGGTTCGGAGCAGATTTATTATAGATTATGCTGTCAGACGCCGAGCCGCATTAAATGACATACCTGGAGAGGGGGCGGACGGAGGCGCATGCGGGCAGGTAGAGAGGAACAGCGTACTCGCACGTTCCCAAAAAGACAGATGCTCTTGTCACTGCTGTTAATATGTGTTGTTTTTTTTGTTTTTTTTGGCAACACTGTCTATAAGAATAATGGCTGAGGGAAGACAGGTTTCTCTCAGAATCCATAGATACACCCAGCTCATCTCCTCGCCTCCGCATGCCGCTCATTTGTCTCTCCTGCCCGGAGATTTCGGCGAGGTTTCCTCCGCGGTGTAATAATGTCGCCCCCCCTCCTCCAGAACAGAGGCGAACGTAAAACAGCGGGAAAAAAAACTAATGTCTTGGAACATTTAGCTTTTCTCATGCTATGGAACTTTAGCTCCTAGAAATAGAAATAAAAATTAAGCTGAAATTACATCAGCCACATTGTCTCTCTGTATGCTGATTGATATACGTTCAGTCGCCATTGACGACCAAATAGATTTGCAGGCTCCTCATCTCGATGTGCACCGTTAGCAATAAAACAATGTTTCTGTTTATCTGTAAGTAAGGGTGAACAGTTTTGGTGGCACAGAGGAACCGCCAAGACACCCCCGAAATACGAATAGGAAAATACGTGCTCTATTCCACAGACACATTGTCTCTATCTCTTATGTTACTGCTTATTGCAATCAATTTGTGAAAGATATTAACTGGAAGAAAGTGTGGATGCTCCCTTGTAAATTTTTAATTGTAAACAAGGTTATATAATACACTGTACCCCTTTTTTTGTTTTTTTGTTCTGTTCCACCTGTATACTGTTCACTGTACGTTGTGATCTTTGTTAATAAAGTTTAAAAAAAAAAAGAGAGAGAGGAACCGCCAAGTGCCTCAAAACTTACCGCTGACGCCATCTGCCGACAACGCAAAATGAAATGATTCAAACGTTTGCGGTGGAGCTTTCGCGCACATAAGCGCGAGGCTAAGAAGCGAGCGGTTGGCATGGCAACGGGCAACTGTCGTCCAAGTTACACCCGAAGCCGGTCGGTCACAGCAGGGCGCAAACTGCAGGGAAGATTACGGCTCGTTACAAACCGCTTAAATGTAGCCTGGTTTTAGGGGGCAGTGGTCTCACGGTCGGCCGGCGGTGGCTACCATGGTCATTTTCATGGTCCTAGCTTCCTTTTATTCTGTGCCTCCTCCTCTTCCTCTGCCGCTCCCTGTTCCTCAAAGCTTTTCGTAAATTAATTAAAACAAATGTTGAAAATCAGTCAGCGGCGCTTCCCCTTCCGTCGCCGGGCCTCGCCTGTCAAGTCGGCTGCGAGCTTGCCGGCGCGGCGGCCTGACAGCCGAGCTCATTAGTTGCGGGACGGTCGCGGCTGAACTTACACTGATTAAATTTGAGCCGAACTATATGTGCATTAAATGGCTTTAATGCGCCGCCGCACCCGGACCACGGCCCGCAAAGAGCGGGCTACGAACCGCGTCTCATCAAGTGTGATTATAGTGAGGCTCTTCGGGGAGGTGTCATCCCGATCGCATGCTTGCACAGCAATTACTGCATGGATATCGGCGGCGGCGGCACAATGGGGGGGGGTAATAAAAACAGTTTGGTTCTGCCAGCGACAAAGCTCATCCGTCTTAGATCTTCAGGATTTTTTTTTTTTTTGTTTTGTTTTTTTAAGACCGAATGCATGACAGCTCATGTCCCAGAGTGTGACCTTCAAGTGTGATTGTTGCAAGGCTGGAGGTGCCAAGAAGAGACAGAGATCAATAGGGGCAGTGGCTGGAGCCGGCGCCGCGGCTTCGGGGGCGAGCGGCAGCAGGAACTCCGTTTTTCCTCTCCATGGCTGCTTTAATGACAGCGAGGGACGGGAGGAACGGAGCAAAGGCGCGGGGCGGGTCTCCGCGGGAACCTGCCGTCAGACCCACGTCAACTCGAACGTGAGATGTGCTCGAACCCTCCGAAACCCCACATGCAGTACATTTATAGACGCGTGAAATTAAGTTTTACTCTAAAATATATATTTTGGGGGCAGGGCGAAGCCAGCAATGGTCCAAGATCCCAACAGCACCTCGGCTCATCCACGAATTTTGGTGTTTATAAAGTGTTGGAGAGGCTGGCGTTGGGAGGAAAAGCATCGGCGCGTAAAGCAATGTGTGCTGCAGGGGTTGTAGCGGCGGAGGCGACACGTCTTCTGAGGCGGTGGCACGCGTGGGGATTCGAGCGGCGCGCCGATGTGCTGGACCGCATCTTTGGAGAGGAAAAAGCCGGCTAAAACAATGGAAATAAACAACAACATACATACATACATACATACATACCCCTCCAAGCTTTATGAATTTCGCTCTCAGGATAATAAAGACAATTTTTAACACTAAAATAGCACCTGCGTGTAACATTAAGCTCGTTTAAGCCATGTCTGACTCTATAAAGCTTGTGTGGATACTGTAGGAATAATCCACACTTAAATTTCTGGGAAAAAGTCAGAGAGGATAAGACTCAGAGAGTAAATGCCGGACTGGAGCGGGAGATATTAAGGCAAAAAAATGCGGTGTAGGGCGAATCTGCTTAGCGTCGCACGGCGTAATAGGACCCCCCCCACATAATTAACCGGTTCCGACACATAAGTGGGTCTCAGCTGCCGACACACACGGCCCATTCGTGGTTTTTTTTCCCGAGGGTTTGGTAAGCGAGGCCAGTCGACAAAGAAAACTGTGATTCATGACGGTGACGAAGCTACCTGGCAGGGCTGCGCCGGTTTGGAATGGATGAATCCGGTGACGCCTGGGTGCCAATTAGGTGGCAGCTCATGTAAAAAAAAAAAAGCTTCCGGAAACTCCAGGTGGTCTTGGTCTTCGCGGGCAGGGTGCCGTCTCCAGGAGGGGTGACTCATTGAACTGGTGGCTGGCGGGTTGGAGGTTGGTGACAGTCCTCGCTGCCTGTTTTTTCCGCCGCCGGCCTCATCAGCGAGCGGCCGCTGACAGCTCGCGACCCGCCCAGCGGCGCCGCCGCCGCTCAGAGGCTCGGCGCCGGGGGCCAGAGGTGATCCGCTGATTGATCGGCCTTGCAGGGCGTCTGAGCCTCTGGACTAATTATGATTAATGCCTCCGTGTCTGCCGGATTGCGGGCCGCAGACGCATGAAATTATCTTTAATTACTCGGTTTGTACACTTCAGTTGTTTTTATTTTGTTTCGCTCCGATAGAAGCCCCCGACCGCGGCGCGGTGATCAGCCGCTGAAAGGGGCCCTGCGGGTGTGAATTCAGATGTGCTGAGTGGTTGATATATAGATCAGTTATGGGTTGTTTTTTTTTTCTTAATTCTAATTAAGCAAACAGTCTGTGCACATATTTAATGTATGTGGTAAATATTTCATCAGAACTCGAATAACGTCCGGCACTGCCAGTTTTTCTATCCTTTGACAGTGTTGCCAACCAGACTTGGGTCTATTACTCCGTTCGCATTCGCCTTCATGTCAGAAGTTAACGTGAAAAACGTTCAGACTCACCTTGATTTCCTACCAGGAAGCTCAGATGACGATGATGTGGCCGGGAAATTTTGCCTTAATTGGATACTTTAGACGTGAAAGCCGATATCAATGATAAATACTTGGCTCCACGACCACATTGGACTTCCTTCCATGCCGCCCCGGCCAAAAGCTGCATACATCACGCTGGGTGGGAGCCATAAACTCCCATGCAGTATTCATGAGTTGCTCTCCGACGCCGCCAGTGTTCTCAAAACAAGTCAAGTAACTTTTTAAATTTTTAAAAACCCGCCGGCTCTCCCCCCGGGTCACGATGCCGCTTTCTTTTGACAGCCCGACCCGTCAACGTTTTGGATTCGGGGGTCAGCGGCCGACCGTCACCCGCGGGCCGATCCTGGGTCCCTGCGCCACATTCATGGCGAGGAGAGATTCCCGTGCTTCTCCAGGCGGGATGTTTAGCGTCTGTTTCATTTCTAAGCATTTGTTTTAGTGGTTTTTACTTCCTTGATGCCTCGGAGACGATAAGCGACAACTCTGACCCGCATTTCTGCGTGAAAGTTCAGGAGGTGCAGCCGGGCCGCTCGGCGCCGACGCCCACCGCGATGGAGTCATAGCCGCAGAAGATCCTGTTTATGGGAGATAATTTCATAAAATCAAATGACCCCTCTCAGAAGTTAGCTGCGGTCCGCTGTTGATCATGCAGAACACTGCTAATCAAGCCTGAATTCCTCCAAGAGCACAATTATACCAAAATAAGGAAAAGCAGCTAAGAACTTTTTTTTTATTTTATTTTATTTTTTTTATTCCTGGTCATGGATTAATGGTTCTCTTTATGCATTTATACTCACACTAAAAAAAAAAAAAAAGGGAATGGCTTAGCTGTATATAAATTACATACAAGAGCCGTAGATGTATGTTAATGCCAATAATGGAATGCTCACTTTTTTTTTTCTTTTTTTTTTTTTTTAATCCAATGCGACCGACTATAAAACCGACTTTTTATCGCCTTTCAATTTATTATTTCTCGCCCGGGCCTTGCATAGCTTTGCATGCTCCCAACTTTGCATTCGGCGGTACATTTCGGGTGTGTGAATTTATGTTCTGCGCCGCTTGAGTGTATATAAACATATTTCAGGATGTAATGGCGCGCCACTTTATGAGGGGAGAGGTGCACTGCGGGGAGGCGGGAACATTGTTTACCGTCGTGATTTGCTGGAGGCAGAGGCCCGTGGAAGAGGAGCGGCGGTAACAAAGGTGATTTACGGCGATCAGGAACGCGCTCCTGCTTAATGTTTCAGAATAAACGCTTCAAGGCAACGGCGTGGACCATTTGTGAGGTTAATCTGTGGATTTATGGACGGTAACTGAAGTTGAAGGTCTTCACGTCGCGGATTAGCGTTCCGCTCCGTCAGATTAAGTCGGCGTCCGGGCCGCCGGGAGCTTTGACTTCATTCAGCCCCGAGCTCACGTGAGCAAAAGTAAAGTCACGCGTCTGCCAGCATATGCTTTACTTTTTGCATGTTACGTATTCATGTGCATATGAGGACTGAAATAATCTATTTTTATATACATTTATTGCTCGTAATTACAATCCTATTTCCACTATTACTGACACTGCTGCTACTACTCCTATTTCTTAAAGTAGGCTATATGAAAGTTTATTCATAGCGTACAGAAGTTTCTTGTAGTCCCAAGACCATGACAAGATGTATTTGTTATGGCCTTGTAAATGTATTTTTTATTTCTTTCTCTTGACTCTAACAATAATACTGTTAATAAATATAACACTAAAAATGATGACACTATTTCTGTTTCTGCCACTACTTAATAATAATGGTAAGAAGAAGAAATATTTTGGAAGGTAGGTAAGACTTAGTTCATAATAAACAGCACCTTAAAGAGACTTCAACTGACTTACGCTAACTCGCGCCAACAATAATACCATCAATTATCTAATAGTACTACTGATAATAATAATAAAATCGTTTCTACTATTTGTGCCGCCACGAATGAGAATAGAGAAACTGCAAAAGTAAAAGGAAGAAGAACTATTTTGCAAGGTATAAAATAGTTCATGTATAAAAATCCAGCACCTTAACGAGGTTTGGACTAACTTGCTCCATTTTCTCTCTCTTGCCTCACTGTGCATCTTTGTCTCCAAACACACCGACGTGTCACACCGGCACACAACTGCACATCGCACGCCGTCGGACGGGCGCGTGCTCTGCCGACATATGCTGTGACCAAGGAGATGGCGAGCGTTGCCACGGACACAGCCGGAAAGGGGAACGCGCGACGCCTGAAACTGTTGTGTGTGGGGGGTTCAGCAACATTCATGCGGTTCAGCCAACCCTCTCTTAGGGGGACGACGACATTTTGCTCAATTGCGAGGATTTTACAATAAAAAGTTCAGAATATGGATTAATAAAAACAGACGACTGGTCGCGCTAAGTAAAACACAAAAACGCATTTCCAGTAACCGACCGTGGAACATTGGTTACATCACTGAGTTTGATTTCCAAGTTGTTGCAGTAAATGACACTTTAAAATGTCACTTTTAAGAGAGGCGATAAAAAAAAAAAAATATATATATATATATATATATATATATATCCCTGCGGGGTGGAGAGGAAGCGGAATTGCGCGTCACTCAAAAGCGTTTTTGATTAAATGCGGCGAAATGGCTCTCCGTTATGTCGGCGTTAAATGGGGGGAAAGTGCTTTATCAAGGCGGCGCTCGCGTTGCGAGCGGGCCTGATTTATTCTGGTGTCCACTCGTCCCCCAGCTTGCCCTTGTTATCATTCCAGATAAGAAATGACCCCCCCCCCGAACAACAAGAGATAAGCCCATGCGTGAGCAGGCGCGGCGACCTTTTTATGCTTTTCTACGTTTCCGCGGCGTCATTAGTATTTAAATAATACATTCAAATAATAGTTGAATCTAAAACGCCTCATTATGTTCGTGATTTCGCCAGACTTTGATCTCCCCTTATCTGACTGTGATGGATTAAATGTGACTGGGGCTCGACAGCCGTGCTGTCAATTTTACTTAACCCCGCCTGTGTGATACAGAACCGCTACTGTGGAATAGTTGTTTTGCGGATTTCAGTCTAGTTTAATCCCACAAAAAAATAAAAAGCAGCAAAAAGCGGCAAAGTAAGCGTTGTTTAAACAGACAATTGTGGCCATTAATGAGGTCGCACATTAATTATCATTATTGGTGAACAAATCCTCCGGCTTACCAACGTGGATTCTCTCCCCGGCGAAGTTGCCGTTTTACGGGCTTTTCGCGATCGATTAAACCTTTATTTAATTTAATTTAGTCCCAGTGAGATCACGAGGGCTCAGCGAAGGAAGACCCGGCTAAGACGGCGGCAGCGGCGGAAGGATTAAATGGTCTCAAATGTGATTGCAATCTTCATCTGAAGCACTTATTCAACCCAACGTTATGCTAATTTCTGCTCCTGCCCATCTGACAAATGCTGCGATTTGATTGGATGGGGGGTTACACTCAGTTACATAACCTAATCAAGCACGTTTTAATGTTACCCAAACCTTCATCAATCTTCTGCTTCTTCCTCTTCTTGCTTTTCATACTTAAAAATTTTGCTCTCTTAAACTCCGATGTTTCATTTGGGCCTCTTTTTTTTCTATTTTTTTTTTCTTTTCGTTTCTTTTCGCACTACTTCAGCAAATTTCAGCATTACTTCATCAATCAAATTAAACATTCCGGCACTTACATACATTTTCTGCCTGGAAAGCTATTATCCATCATCAGGTAATTAAATATACATCATCATTATCTCAGGAGTTCTTCAGCCAGGCAGATCGTGAAGATATATATATATATATGCTTCTTCCAGCGGCGACCCACCGACTCGCCCCCACGCAGGAGGGGGGTCTGAGGATCTCCTAACTGAAGGAACCTGAGGTCATTAAAGTCCTCTGCAGGGACGCATCTGTCTTCACTCACTGTCTGCCACCCGAAGTTGTTGACAAATGATCCTTTTTATTGGTCTCATAGGAAGGAGAGGTGAGAGAGAGGTGACCTCGTTAGCCAATCACAATCCCGTGCCCAGACCACATCTGTCAATGGCAGACTGGGTTTATAGGAGCTGTCACTCCACGGATCGGGCCGATGGAGTCGCTGGTAGAACAGACGGTTCAGTGAAGGCAATAAATGCTCTTTAATCTAATTCACTTCCCGGCCAATTTATTCTGCATAAACACAAATCATTTTTGTAGTACACACTATATAGTGGCCGATGCGTTAATTAGACTGATTAAAAAAAAAAAAAAACCCGCACACACACGCTGGAAGACACTTAAAATCGCTACAGACGGTCAATACAACACTCGATACCAATATCAATATCAGTACCCTTTGCAGAACTTCATATGTGAATGCTAATTTTGCAGAAGACGAGCAAAGCATGGACGCGGAGGGAAAAAAATAAATATTCTGGCGCAATGCAATAATCATTTTCAATGCAGGGCACACCGATGGCTCCCAATAATTAATTGTATTCTTTTTTTTTTCCGGCTGTATTAATCTGTAATCTCAGGCGGCAGGTCCTTATCACCTTAAGGTTACCGAGGCCGAAATCAGTGCATAACATCGCTGGGGGGGCGCACGTGATGACAAGCACATGCGAAATTATACAGGCGGAGGTGAGTACACATGGAAAAAAAATGTATCTATGATTAGATAGCATTGGAAACGACAAGTTTCTATATGGTCATCCGTGTAAAGTATCACGATTTCTTGACTCAACTCTCCTTCGGATAAGTTTCTCAGACCGCGATCACTGGTGTGGAAGGGGGGCTGAAATTAAACGCCTGCATCATACTGGCCTGCGCCTGTAAGGTCCCGCTTGGTTTTTTTTGTTGTTGTTTGTTTGTTTCTGCTCCTATGTTATTTGGAAAAACTACAATAGAGGCGACAGGAAACAAGATTTCATGTTCCTCCGCTTGGTTTTCCTCGCCCGCTCCCGGTCTCAGCTCCCAGAACTCGCCCGCAGCAGCAGCAGCAGCCTCCGCCGTCACCTTTGAACACAATGCCAAGGCTCTCTCCTCTGAAACCTTCCCGTAATATACGGGCACTGG
Source organism: Dactylopterus volitans (assembly GCA_901007715.1). Taxonomy (NCBI): domain Eukaryota; kingdom Metazoa; phylum Chordata; class Actinopteri; order Syngnathiformes; family Dactylopteridae; genus Dactylopterus; species Dactylopterus volitans. The sequence continues at coordinate 11,234 of CAAKHG010044491.1, forward strand.
TTTTCACTGCGAGGGGATAAAAATAGCATTTGTCGGGGGGGGAGGATTGTGAAGAGGTAAGCTCAGCCACCGGCAGGGGAAACTTCCTCCACCGACGCGGCGGCGAGGACAAAAGACGAAAAAGGTGGCTTCATACAAACTCTGGCAGCTGCAGATTGATTCACCAAAATCAAATGTCAAAAGTGCAAAAAGGGTTTACCGCAGGATATGTGTGTGTGTGTGTGTGTGTGTGTGTGTGTGTGTGTGTGTGTGTGTGTGTGTGTGTGTGTGTGTGTGTGTGTGTGTGTGTGTGTGTGTGTGTTGT